>CAMZMU010000124.1:1215288-1499820 GCA_947311845.1 Poa pratensis
CTATCACTTTGTTGGCAACCAAATAGGATGTACAATGTGGACCAGACCTTATTTTTTTAGACCAAGCCTAGGGAGTCACAATGCAAAAGAGGCGAAAAAGGATGTAGGTAACCAAACAAATCCCAAGTCTAGACTATCATGATTCATACGGGTACAAGAAGATGAGCAAAACTTGATCGAAACTTATTGATGTCGATTGAGAAATATCTATTGCTAAATCGATTGAGCTATAGTTATATGATTAGTATCCAAAATAAAACATAGTGATTAATAAGGATCATTTTGCAGGAATAATTAGCAGCTAATCTTTGTCGAGGGATCCAAGTCGTCTACCCACCGTAACCAGATTGCTCTGCTTGCTTCCTGCCTACACAAAACCAAACACAAGCCAGAGCTTGAGAGGAGCCTGGCAGGAGGAAGAATACGGCGGGAAGGAGACGGTTAGGCCAACCGTTTTTTTCTTCGTTCGCCCCTTCCACTCTTGGCGCCAAAGCAAAGCCGTTAGATTATTGGTCACCATCTCGAACCCAACTCGCCTCTTCCCTCCCCACCCATTTATCCATCGAGGCGCGAAACCAACCATGTCGATGCACCTCCTCCCCACGACCGACCACGATAATGCCGTCCGCTTCGTCGTCGTCCTCGTTGGCGACGCCCAGAACGAGCCCTGGCGGCGGCGGCGGTAGGGTCTCCGCTTTCACGATGCGGGCGGTGGCGCGCATGTCGAGGGCGCGTTGGTTCATCTTCCTGAGGCGGGTGTACCAGTACCAGAACGGCCCGAGGTCGGACCTGGGATCGAACCCCTTCAATTGTGCCGGCTGGCTCGCCTTCGAGCTCGGCGTGATCGTCGCTCAGATGGTCATCACCACAGCCATCGTGGCCACCTCCCCAAAGGAGCGCCCCGCATGGCCGCTCAGGCTCTGGGTGGCCGCGTACAACGTCGGCAACGTGCTTAGTCTTCCCCTCCTCTATTGGCGACACCGGCATTCCTCGGCCGCCACCAGCCGCGGCGACGATCCGGAGATGCACGGCGCCAGTGACGCTCTAAGGTTCAAGCTTCGACACCTTAATGTTTTGCAGAACTTCCAAATTTGACAGCACAAATTTAAGTCACTTGACGAATCTGTGTGCGCCAATTGCAGGAACAGCTCGTATCTGATGAACAAGGCACGGGCGTTCCTGGAGCTATTCTTCGCGATGTGGTTCGTGATGGGCAACGTGTGGGTGTTCGACGCGCGGCTCGGGTCGTTCCACCGCGCACCGAGGCTCTACGCGCTCTGTATCGGCCTGCTCGCATGGAACGCCATCGTCTACTCGCTCCCCTTCCTCCTCTTCCTCCTGCTCTGCTGCTTCGTCCCGATCGTCGGGTACGCGCTCGGCTACAACATGAACTCCGCTTCCGTCGGCCGGGGCGCCTCCGACGAGCAGCTCGATGAGCTGCCGCGGTGGCGGTTCAAGGAGCTCGACGTGCCGAGAGACGGCGAACACGACGATCAAGTGAGTACATGTCGATTTTACGGGCATTACCCTGCATATTTCCATTCCAAACACATGTCCTGATCTGGATAAGTAGAAGCGAAGATAGCAGTGTCCATTTTAGGTGATGAAGGAGAATGGAGCAAAAGAGGATAGCAGGAATTCACCAAACATTGGCGACCTAAACTTATAAGTGTATCCCAAAAAGTGATAAACGTGCGAGGAGCAACTTGTACATTATTCCTTTTTAGGCGATACTAAGATAAGAAGTACTAACTTCGCCTTTTGGGACGGTGCCTAAGATCATAAGCATCCCCCTGCTATTTAGCACCATTAGCAAACATGCATGGACTGTTTTCTCTCTTTCTCTCTCGACGAAACATGAACAGATCCTAGATTAGTGTTACATTGTGTAGAATTCTCAAAATTACTCGAGCGCAAACAAAATGTTCTCTGTTATCTTCTTCTTAAAATTGATTCGCGTGCAACTTCTTGCAGGAGTGCTGCATATGCCTGGCTCAATACAGGGAGAAGGAGGAGGTGAGGCAGCTGCCGTGCACACACATGTTCCACCTGAAATGCGTGGATAGGTGGCTGAGGATCATCTCCTCTTGCCCTCTCTGTAAGCAAGAGCTCGGCTGATCGATGTCTGAAGTCTGAACATATACGTTCGCAACGGCAATTGATCAGTGGAGCTTGCATTCTAAGCCAGGGATGCGTCGATCGGATGGCACGGCGCGCTCGGATGCATGCACCACAACTCACTGGCCTATTTCGCCAACCCTCTACTAACCTAGACGCTGACAAGCGATGGATGGATACGCTTCAGTTGCAGCCAGAGATACCTTACTTAATTAGCTTCGGCGGGTGGGTAATGTGTATAGTAAATGTTGTTTCTTTTTCTGGCTTTCTACTCTACACGACTAGTTTCTGAATAGTAATCCATATACAGGCGCCTACCATCAAGGAAAATCCATATACAGGCGCCTACCATCAAGTTTTCCTTGATGGGTTTCAGCATTGCCACATCAGATTTTAGTCTACATGCCAAATTACTAAGGAGAGGGAGGATGAACCTGCCACTACACACAATCCAATTCATGAAACACTTAATCTTGTACAATCATCCAATTATACTAAACCATCTTAACAAAGGTTCTATATAATAAATACCAACATATTTAATAATTAATTTAAAAAACCAACATATTTAATATATACTAGTCGCACACCCGCACCTCATTATCTGATGCCCCGCTTCGGAGTTTTCAAAAATTGCGAAATAAATTAGGGACATTGATTATTTCATTTTTTTTGCACCCACAAAGTTTCATTCAAAAACATGACTATGTGTGACATGTGCAAAAAAGAAAAATACCTAAATGAATAGTATCATGTACTATTCACACGTTATTTGTCTTTTTTGCACAGGTCACATATGGTCATATTTTTTGATAAAAATTTGTGCGTGCACAAGACACTACATGATATATGTCCATGAATTATTTCACGATTTTTTGAAACTTCGAAATGGGACATCTGACAATAGGGTGCGCGTGCAACTAGTTGCAAATTGTAGTTTCCCTGCAACTATTTGTAATCCATCTTTGTGTGCAACAATTTTATGCACAGATACACACACTCGATTCTGTGATGCTCTAGTTCAGGAGCTAATACAAGTAAACTCTGTCTTTTTCTGCACTTTGCGTTGTGCAAGCCTACTACTAAGATGTGATATTCAGAGAAAGAGTATCCTCGAACAACATGCAGATGGTCAAAAATCGAATGTTAATTCTGTCATCCCATCAAACAGCAGCGCAGCCGAGTGAGCAAAAGGGCACGCCGTCCGGAACGCGCTCGGTGCACTGTTGGCGCAGGCAATCAGATGGGTTTGCTTCCTCTTCTTCATTCGCCAGCTGATCCTCGCGGCTCCGTCAAGCGATGGCGTATAGAGCCTCTCCTCTCCGTCATCTCCCATCAGGCAGCTGCAGATCCGTCCGGGTGGTAAAGGGTCGCCTTGCAGCAGAAGCTAGGGTCGGTTCAAGCATAATTTAGGCCCGGCGCAAACTAAATATTATAACCTGTACTAAAGTTATTAACTACTATAAATTTCTATTATTTATTTGCAAGTTTGACCATATAGAAATGCCGCCAAATTTATGTTGTGATGTTCCTTCTTATATAAATGTAATGAATATCTTTAAACCAACTTGTTTATGCTAAAGTTAAATTGCAGTTATGAACAAAATTTTGTTCTCAAATTATGTTTAAACAATTGCATCTTACTCTTTCGAGACCTAAAAGGCTAGTGAACATTACGGATACGATATGTTATTTAATACACTTTATCTGTCTTCTTTCAGAAAGGTAAGATTACTAACACGGCACCCAAGATATTACCACAAAAAAAGGAGTAAGCAGCTCGATCAAATCGTTGGGTTGGTGATCAAAACACGTTCTAACTGCATTTGCAAACTTAAACGATATCTACCCTTTCGGTGGAGTTCTTTTTGCTTTGCTCGACAAGATAAAACTACGCTATTTCTCAGGCCTTGGAAGAACTAAGATATCGAAAGATTATGAGCTAATGGATATCTTAATAGTGTTTTCTAGAATATGACTTCGTAACCATATTTACTAAAAATTCTAAGAAATAAATTAAATTACTTTCATGATTCATTACTGATATTTTCTGGGTAAATATTTCATATAAGTTAGATATGCTCATTAATAAGTTGAAATTTTGTGCTTTCCACCTATATTTAAATAGATCGCTTGTTGTTATAATCAACAGAATGGTGCGAACTCTACTAGGTATACATACAGTTTAATTATTTTCTTGCGTGCAATGCCGCATTTATCATCTAGCTTATACAAGTCCTTCCGCCAGTCTAAAATAAAACCTATTGTATCAAATTAAACATGGTAATCTTGTTAGCATATATTTCAGGACGGCCTAATGAACATGGTGTTGTCGGCATGATTTATTTGCTCCTACATGGTACACGGTTAATTCTACACACCTTCTGCGACAATTGAGGATTTTATTTATTTCAATATAGTCAACAATGCATGGTGTTTAGCTGTAATAGATAATTTTACTCTACACGACTAGTTTCTGAATAGTAATCCATATACAGGCGTCTACCATCAAGTTTTCCTTGATGGGTTTTAGCATTGCCACATCAGATTTTAGTCTACATGACAAATTACTAAAGAGAGGGAGGATGAACCTGCCACTACATACAAATGCAATTCATGAATCACTTAGTCTTGTACAATCATCCAATTATACTTAGCCATCTTAGCAAAAGTTCTATATAATAAATACCAACATATTCAAGATATATGTGCATTAGGATAGATGTACTTTAATATCCATTGTGTTCTCGAGGAACATGCTACGAGATGATGCATTGTGAATGACCTCGCTGGCGGCTTTCAGCAATCACTACAGGAATGCAGGCATACGCCGACGGCACAACTCTACGCCGACGGCTATTTGTCAGGGCCGTCGACGTAGACCCCGGCGAGGCCAGCAAGGCGTACTGGCCGTCGGCGTACAAAAGGTTGTCGGCGTATAAAGTCAACGCCGACGGCCACCCTCGGCGTACAAACGGCCGTCGGCGTAGACTACCTATTTTTTTCGTATATAGACGCCGATGGCTTTGCCGTCGGCATATGTAGTATGTTTTTTTTAATCTTCAGCGTACTATATTCTTTTTAATTGATATATCTACGCCGACGGCTTGGCCGTCGGCATAGGTACCAAGTTTTTTTCTTTATTTTATTTTTATGTATTTTATTTATTACTATCAATTAAGTTTAATATGTTTTTATTCATTTTTATGTTTTTATGTATGTAGCTACTGTGTATAGCAGTCTCCACCCACATAAAATGACGTCGCGAATCTTCTCAAGGGTTTCACCGAAGCGGGGCTCCGGAGCGTCGGAACCCCACCCAAATCTAGGTGTTGCCATACCATATGTATAAAAGTGTGTTGGGTGTTTGAAATATGAAATATCCCACTCCGTTGTGTGACCGGCTTCACCGGCATCACTTTCTCTCTATTAAGTTTCTACACTTATAGGTGAAAACTCCCGTTTCGGGCGAACCGGGGCAACCTTGTGACAACTTGTGATAAAAGTTGGTTTGCCATGTTCCTATGGCCTAACCTAACACAACCAAGCAAAAAAATCCACTGGCCTACCCCCACTCGGCTCCGGTCAAGGGGGTAGACGGGAACTTTGACTTTTTTCCAGCGGGTCTAGGGTTTCGCCGAAGCGGGGCCCCGGAGCGTCGGAACCCCACCCAAATCTAGGTTGTGCCATACCATATGTATACAAGTGTGTTGGGTGTTTCAAATGTGAAATATCCCACTCCGTTTTGTGACCGGCTTCACCGGCATCACTTTCTCTCTAGTAAGTTTCTACACTTGTAGGTGAAAACTCCCGTTTCGGGCGAACCGGGGGTAACCTTGTGACAAATTGTGATAAAAGTTGGTTTCTCATGTTCCTATGGCCTGACCTAACACAACCAAGTAAAAAATTCCACTGGCCTACCCCCACTCGGCGTCGAAACGGGGTAGACGGGAACTTTGACTTTTTCCAGCGGGTTTAGGGTTTCGCCGAAGCGGGTCCCCGGAGCGTCGGAACCCCACCAAAACCTAGGTTGTGCCATACCATATGTATACAAGTGTGTTGTGTGTTGTAAATGTCTAATATTCTACTCCGAGGTGTGACCGGCTTCACGGACTTCACTTTCTCTCTAGTGATTTTCTGCACACTACAAGAAATATGCCAACTTATGACTATCCGATAGTGACTTTGGAAAAATTGGTCATAAATCTATGAACATTTTGAATCCATTGGTCATGAGCCAGTTGGAAGGGAAAAATTGGTCATAAATCTATGACCTTTTTGCCAAAAAGGTCATAGGCTTCTTTAGACGAGATGGTCATAAGCGGGTGGGACCCTTTGGCAGTGGACTATTCTGACTGATAGGACCCGCCTCACTTCCACCTGCCATGTGGGTCCCGCCTTCACACCACTGCCACGTAGGTCACGGCCCCACACGCCTGCCACGTAGGAACCGCCCCCACACCCAACTGCCATGTGGGACCAGCCACACCCAACTCCCCACACCCACCGCCATGTGGGTCCTGCCTCACATCCACTGCCATGTAGGTCTCGCCTCCACACCACCGCCACGTAGGACCAGCCCCACCCAACTCCCCACACCCAACTGCCATGTGGGACCAGCCACACCCAACTCCCCACACCCACCGCCATGTGGGTCCTGCCTCACATCCACTGCCATGTAGGTCTCGCCTCCACACCACCGCCACGTAGGACCAGCCCCACCCAACTCCCCACACCCACCGCTATGTGGGTCCCGCCTCAATTCCACCTAACCTCTTTTGATATCGATCAACCATGCATGCATTAGTGGTACTGGTACGTGAGATCGAGTAGTGATTAGGGAAGACCAACGTGGCCTGTTAGTTGAGCTGACAGCACAGGAGAGGCCACAATATCCAAGGATCTGGTGTGGACAACGCCACCCAGATGACATGTAGGACCTGCCCCACCCCATCTTACACGTGGGACCCACCACTGGCCTGACATACGGGACCCACCACCTACCTGTCATAGGGCCCGCACCACCCCAAACATGGCTCAAATGGAGCAAAATAAATAACGCAAGGAGTGGGATTCGAACCCACGCCCTCACGAACTCCACAGCGCACAACTAACCAACAGGCCACCAACCCATTCGTGTTATAGATACAACCACGGATCTATAAATTGAAGCATCGGCTTCCTGGGTTTGGGCCTAGCTAGTCCGAGGCAACTTAATGGGCCGGCTCGGCTGGTCTTTTTTTTTGTTCCTTTTTATTATTCTTTTATGTTTTCTTTTACAACTTTTGATTTTGAACTCCAATTTCAACCAAATAAATTTTGTATTTTTTGTAAAGTTGTACTCTGTAATTATAGAATATTAGGGACTGTTTTTGCTCAAAATAAAATAACAAAATCCAATTAACCTTATATATTGCTTTACATATGGTTTTGAAGAATTTAAAATATTTTTTTGGATTATTCTATTAAATTCAATATATTTCTAAGAAAAAAAATTCAATATATTTCCCGTATTCCAAGTTAATTATTTTTATCGTTAACTAGATCACATATAATGATACAATGCGAAGTTTTCTTTTTTGTTGATTTTTTTATTCCATATGACTATTTCAAAATACGGTTAAAACTGCTGATATGACCGTTCTAGTGGTTGAATCATATGGATATTTCGATGTAGCTCTGATGAAATGGATACTTGTGAACCTAAAAATAAAATTTAGGAAAAATAACGGCAAGCTATGTGGCAGCTGCAGTTCGAAATCTAGCCGTTTCCAGCTGAATCGGTAGGAAGCCGTTTAAATGGCCAGAAATAGGTAGAGAGCACGGAAATGCATGCCTTTTGGTGATTGTACATAAAATGATGTCTACTTTGTTAATAATATGTATTGGTGCCATTTTGGACGAGTTTCTCGGTAGCCGCTTCACAAAAAATGATATTTTAAGCACTTGAAAAATGAAAAGTGGGTTTTTTTGTGAAACATGTCAAAATCTTTGTTCGGCAACATTGCTTGCCATCCCCCAATGAACACATGTGCCAATTTTGGGCTCATTTGGACAAACTATGTCATGAATGTGGCCAAAACATTACTCGTTTGTCTTGAAAGTTATGAATGTTATGAATGTTCGTTCGTGATAGCAAGTTTCTGGGAACACTTTTGCAGTAAAAATTCCGCAAAGCAATTTTATATTTTTTTATGGTAACTAGGTCACATATGATGACGCTACGCGAAGATTTCCCATTATTTTGATTTTTTTTTGAATTTCGTGTGCTCATTTGAAAATCTAGTCGAATTCGTGGCCGTGACCGTTTGTGTCTAGTGGTTGAATCATGTGGATATTTTGGCGTATCTCTGATGAAATGGATACTTGTGAGCCTAAAAATAAAATTTCGAAAAAATAACGGGCAAGCTATGTGGCAGATGCAGTTCAAAATCTAGCCGTTTCCAGCTGAATCAACAGGAAGCCGTTTAAATGGCCGGAAATTGGCAGAGAGCTCGGAAATGCATGCCTTTTGGTGATTGTACATGAAATGATGTCTACTTTGTGAAAACAATTTATCGGTGCCATTTTGGACGAGTTTCTCGGTAGCCGCTTCACAAAAATGCTATTATTAAACACTTGAAAATGAAAGTGGGTTTTTTTTGTGAAACATGTCAAAATATTTGTTCGGCAACATTGCTTGCCATCCCACAATGAACACATGTGCCAATTTTGGACTCATTTAGACAAACTATGTCATGAATGTGGCCAAAACATTGCTCGTTTGTCTTGAAATTATGAATGTTCGTTTGTGATAGCAAGTTTCTGGGAACACTTTTGCAGTAAAACTTCCGCAAAGCAAGTTATATTTTTTTATGGTAACTAGGTCACATATGATGAGCTACGCGAAGGTTTTCCATTATTTTGATTTTTTTAATTTCGTGTGCTCATTTGAAAATCTAGTCGAATTCGTGGCCGTGACCGTTTGTGTCTAGTGGTTGAATCATGTAGATATTTTGGCGTATCTCTGATGAAATGGATACTTGTGAGCCTAAAAATGAAATTTCGAAAAAATAACGGGCAAGCTATGTGGCAGCTGCAGTTCAAAATCTAGCCGTTTTGAACTGAATCAACAGGAAGTCGTTTAAATGGCCGGAAATAGGCAGAGAGCTCGGAAATGCATGTCTTTGGTGATTGTACATGAAATGATGTCTACTTTGTGAAAACAATTTATCGGTGCCATTTTGGACGAGTTTCTCGGTAGCCGCTTCACAAAAAATGCTATTTTAAGCCTTGAAAAATGAAAAGTGGGGTTTTTTGTGAAACATGTCGAAATCTTTGTTCGGCAACATTGCTTGCCATCCCACAATGAACACATGTGCCAATTTTGGGCTATTTGGACAAACTATGTCATGAATGTGGCCAAAACATTGCTCGTTTGTCTTGAAAGCTATGAATGTTCGTTCGTGATAGCAAGTTTCTGGGAACACTTTTGCAGTAAAACTTCCGCAAAGCAAGTTTATATTTTTTTATGGTAACTAGGTCACATATGATGACGCTACGCGAAGGTTTTCCATTATTTTAATTTTTTTGAATTTCGTGTGCTCATTTGAAAATCTAGTCGAATTCGTGGCCGTGACTGTTTGTGTCTAGTGGTTGAATCATGTGGATATTTTGATGTAACTCTGATGAAATGGATATTTGTGAACCTAAAAATAAAATTTAGGAAAAATAACGGGCAAGCTATGTGGCAGCTGAAGTTCAAAATCTAGCCATTTCCAACTGAATCGGCAGGAAGCCGTTTAAATGACCGGAAATAGGCAGAGAGCTCGGAATGCATGCCTTTTGGTGATTGTAGATAAAATGATGTCTACTTTGTGTAGAATATGTATCGGTGCCATTTTGGACGAGTTTCTCGGTAGCCGCTTCACAAAAAACCCCATTTTTTGCACTCTGAAAATAGAAAATGACTTTTTCGTGCAAAGAAAAAAAAACTTTCTTCGCAACATTGTTCGCCACTCCAAGGTACACGCTTGTGCAAAATATGAGATCATTTAAACAAACTATGCCATGAAAGTGGCCATAACATCCGTCATTTGGCCTGAAAGGTGTGAATCTTCATACATGATAGCTCATTTCTGTGAACACTTTTTTTAAATATTTGCTGTATTCCAAGTTTATATTTTTTTCTTGAAACTAGGTCACATACAATGACACATCATGAAGGATTTCCATTTTTTGATTTATTTTGAATTCCTTGTGCCGATTTCAAAATATTGTCAAAACGGTGGACATGATCGTTCAACCTAGGTGTCGAATCCTGCAAAACTTTTGGTATATCTCTGATGAAACAGGTTTTTTTGTATCTAATAATTATTTTTCAAAAAATCATGAGCAAACTACGAAGCACCTGTAGTTCAAATTTGACCCGCTTCCAATTGAATCGTGTAAATTTGTATTTTTCATGAGAGGTTGATCAAAACCTTTTTACTCCCAACCATTTAGTTATTTGTTCTTAACTGTGGTCTAATATTTTTTTAAAATGTTGTGGTCAAATTTTACAACAAATATTTGGTAGGTCCTTCACAAAATAAAGCCCTAAAACTTGATTATTTCAGCCTAAAAGTTTTTTCTTTCTTTCATAACTATTCTGTCTAACTGGGCCGAAACTGGCCCAGCCCAGCACTTAGGTCCGTTGGACAGCTACTGGAGCACCTCGAACCGTCAGATGCCGATCCGACGGTTCAGAGCGAAACCCTAGCTCCTTTCTGGTATAAAATTTGCGCGTCGCCTCCTCCCAAAGCGAAACCCTAGCTCCTTTCTTTCTATCTCGCGACGGCGCACGCCTCCTCCCCTCTCCTGCTCCGGATCGCGCACCCCACCGCCGCCGTCACCACATCCCCAGCACCCCGCCGCCCAGGATCCCTACTCCCACGACGACTTCGACGCCGACGTGGAGCAGCTCGTGGGCCTCCTCCCTCTTCTGCTCGGGGAGAGGCGGACGGTGCGGGGCCAGTGGGATGCGCGCTCACTGCCTCTCCCTTCCTCGCCGCAGACGCAACCCGCTGGATCTGCCTCTCCGACAAGGCCGCCGCTGGATCCCCTCCTGCTGGCTGCAAGGCTCCCGATCTGCTCCTCGCCGTCAACACTTGCACCGGTTCCAGGAACTTCAAGGCCGCCGACCTTCGCCTCCACCTATGTCGCCATTACTGTGAGATCTCCCCCTCTTCGGCGGCTGCAGGTGAGACTCCATGTCCTCGATCTGCTGCCTTTGCTTCTTGTCAGTTCCATGTGTGCACCCACATCTTGATTTGTGTTTGCACATCCTGTATTGGCTCGGTGCTAGAATTGCAACTGCTCATTTTGTATTAAAGCTTGGATTTATGCACAAAACTTGCTAAATCTGATGGATGATATAATCTGTGTGGTGATGTTCTTTAGGTTGCAGCAAGAAAGAAAATGATTAGAACAGATTATTGATCCTAGCTATAAATCATTATATTTTGCAATAATACTTGGTTTTGCTTTGCTCATATTATTTGTAATCTACAAGAGTAGTGGTACTTTGATATCACTGCAATATGTCATGGTTGCTTGCTCCTTCAACCTTTGTATTATTAGCAATATGACACTCTTGTAATGCGTAGGATATTTGTTTCTAAGCCTCCGAGTGTTTGTGGAAAATGTTCACAACAAGGCCAAAGGGTAGTCTGCATCATGTGAGCATCAGGCTGTCTGCACAGCAATCCTTCAGCAGGATGCAAACTCCGACAGTGTAGTTATATATGAGCTATGGTTTCATGTCTGATAGTACAAGTGGTCAAGAAACTGATATCTTTGTACTGCTTTAAATGTTCATGCGATTGTCTGTGTTCCTATTATCCATATTTGTATTAATATCTGTTTTGTTGTCTTACTAGTGTTTCAAGCGCGGGTGGGCAGTGGCCAGAAGAACACGCTTGGGAACGTCGAGGCCTGTCGACTAGGGTGGCTGCCGCGGCCGTTGTCGGCGGCTACTTCATCTACAAGGACTACAAGTTACTCCCCTGGCCTCCAGGTCCCGTCCGCATGCCCGCTCCCTCCTCCTTATTGGGTTTGATTGTTGCTTAGCTAATTGTTGTTAGTGGTTAGGTAATGTATGCTGCTGCTCGGTTGAACCTTGTAGATGAAGTAACGTGTTTAGCATAGCAGCCCAGTGGTAGTTCATATATGTGATGCTAATGTTTTTGAAAAACAACCGATAATATTTATAACATGTCGTCATCTGTTGTCTCATGTTTTGGCCATACCAGAATAAGATGGATAATAACTCTTGTATTTTTTTCTTAGTTGATCTTGTATATGGAAACCATTTCTGTCTCTTATAACACGGAAGTCAAGTATACTTTGCTTAGTTTGTGCACACTAAGCTGATCCCACTTGCATTCGTTGCAGCACAACAAACAAGGAATTTGGTAGGAGTTTCAACAGCACAAGCCGCACGTGACAAGGGGCGACAAGGGGTACTAGCTGCTGGTCAAGAAGGTCGAAGATGGATGCGAGGTTTGCTAACATGATTGGAAAGCTTGCAGGTAAAGGTTCACGCTGATGGAGATACTTGTAGATATGTTTCTTGAAACCTGGCTACAGTGTAATATTATACCCTGAACCATTTTGTTTCTCACTAATATACTAGGTTGCTGGCAGTAGTATTTACTGGTTTTCATAATGTTTGCTGCCAGCAACTATAAAGCGATTGGAGTAGTATTTACTAGTTGCTGGCAGTTACTATACTATGCCTTCTGTTTTTTTGCTTGAACTCTCTATTCTGCTTAGAGACCACACATACGATCATGACAGAACTTCAAAGGGTTGTTATTCACTCTGAATCTACCATTTTTTTAGATTTTGACCTACAGTTCTTTGTTCTTTGTATGCGCGAGCTCGGTGGAGTGGTCTTGCAGATTGCCCAGAATGGGCAGGGAACACTCCATTACCTTATGCGAGCAGCATGTTTTGTTATTTCTGGGACCAACCTCTCTTGCTCCTAAAAGTAATGAAGCCCTTATGCTAATCCTACTGGGCAATGGAGACCTGACAAGTGCAGTTGTCAACTCCAAGGTTCCGCGAATAAGAGAAGAGGATCAAACTGAAGCATTTATGTGTGTTATACTGTGGTACCATTCTATGTGTAATAGAAAAGTTAACTTGGCTCATGTGACAGGTTTTACACTTGTAGAGCTTGCTATACTGTGATTGCCATTCTATGTGTGTTATACGATGTAACAGATTGAAACTTGCCGTTATTTGGGAATTATAACGTGTGTTTTATGACAGTTTTGATATAAATATTTGTTGTTTATTTACCGGCATATTAAATCTGAAGAACGTGACCCTGACAACTGGGACCTGCAAACAAGAACCTGACATCTGGAACCCACTTGCTAGAACCTAACATTTGGGCCCTGCTTACCAGATACTGACAATTGGGACCCATTTACCAGATAAAAGTAAAAAGGCCACGGTCCAAAAATAAAAAGGCTTAAATATTGGGCTTGGCCCATATAGCTGACCGAAATTGATAAGAAATAAACAATAAGAAAGGCTGAATTGTTTGGGCTTGGCCCACGTAAAGCACCAACGTGGACTGGGCTGATTCTGATATATGACCTTCTTATTTGGTCACAATTTTGCCACGTAGGATCTGACGTGGCCATGACAGATAGCGCGTGACCAAATAAATTGGTCATAAGAGTTATGACCCTCAGATTTGGTCATCGATGGTTATGACCAATTCGAAAAAAAGGTCACATAGGACCGTTTGAGACGCTCCGTATGTGACGTTCAGATTTTGGTCATAAAAAGGTCATAGATGAAAAATTATGACCTTTTAGTGACCAAATTTGTGAGTCACTAGTTGACTATTTCTTGTAGTGTCAGTTGTGAAGATAGGTTTCCTAAATGGCTAGGGAGGACGCCTGTGAAATATTTAGCATGTATTGCAAGGATTTGGAGATGTCTGCACTTTGAAAGAGCTGATAAGAAGTCTAAATTCCCCTGTATTATTAAATCTCAAATCAAGCCAGTTCAAAGCTTCATTGTTGCCAAGTGTTGTCGGTACCAATTGCTAAGAGAAGCGGGGATCGAACCAATAAGGTTATTAAAACCTAAGAAAAGTTGTTTACGGTGTGACAATTTGGGTAACCATGTTGGCACAATATCTACAAAATAATTGTCTGCCAAAGAGAGTACTAGTAGGTACTTGCATGATTCAAGCCCCGACGGAAATTGACCAGAAAATTTGTTATCGTCTATGGAAAGCTCTAGCAACATTGGGAGGTTGGTACTTTGATTGCCCGGAACCGTTCCAGAAAGGTTATTGCTTCCAAGTTACATGAATTGCAGCCTAGACATGTTGAACATGTCTTCCAGCACAACTCCGGAGAGTTGGTTCATCTCTAGGCTAAAGTACTCAAGCATGGATAGGGATGCAACGGAGTGTGGTATAGGACCTGACAATTTGTTATTTCCAAAAATGATTTTTGTCAAGGACGGTGTGTTGTTGAATAAATATGGTGATATTTGGCCACTCAAGTCGTTTCCGTACAAAACAATTCGCCTAAGGTTGTGCATACCTAGCAGTAGCAGCATCTCATGAGGGATATGACCTGAGAGTTGGTTTAAAGCGAGATTAAGGGTATCAAGCCTCGTAAGATTCCCTAAGGAAGTAGGCAAAACGTTTGACAACCTATTTCCTCTAAGACCAAGATACCTAAGACGGTGTAGTCTACCAAGTTCAGTGGGAATGGAACCCGTAAGATTGGAGTTTGTGAGGTTGAGTACGGAGAGGAAAGAGAGGTTACCGACTTGAGGTGTCATGGATCCAACAAGAGGTATGTCTGGCAACGACAGAGCGGTAACACGATGCTTGCGCCGATTGCACGAGATGCCAAACCAGTGGCAGAAAGATGTGCCGGTGGTCCAGTTGTCGGCAAGGACGCCGAGAGGGTCGGCGAGCCGGGATTTGAAAGCCATTAGCACGATGAGATCGGTATTGCTGCTGTTGCCGTTGGACAAACTGGGAAAAGAAGCCAACAGTAGTAGGAGTATGAAGATGAGAATATGGCCAGACGACGATGGAGTGGCCATTGAGTTGGGCAATTGTCGTTGTGTGACTTGTGTCTGTAGGTGTTGTGTGCTTGGAGAGGAAAAGCTGCTGGCTTTTTATGGCTCCACTCAATGGAAGCTGCGCTTACTGGCGTGGCATGTAGCGAATTAATTGACTAAGAACATTGAAACTCCTGTACAAGCAAAAGGCCAGTCCAGCACAAAATCCAGGAAAGTCGACATCTCAAGCATAAGGTATTGAAACGTTAATTGAAACATGAACCCTATGAAAGTGACATGATAAGACTTTTTAAACTGCGTTCGTCAATGGGCAAATAAGGTCATAAATATGTTCATAATTCGTACATGTGATTGCATCATGGACAAGCTGATCACCATGCTGTCGTAAATATTAAGAATGTTGAGCCATTGTGATTAAGTAAGTCAACAAAAGCGTGCAACTAGCTATTCCCCGTTTTTAACATAAGGTGTTTTGGATGTTCTACATGTTGTATACATGCATATTAAAATATGTGAACATGCACATTAAAATAAGTTTAGATACATTTGTATACAAGTGAAGGTGGACAAATGGTAAAACATCGTATATTATAAAAAACGGGGGGAGTAGTATCCATCCACCACCTACGGCGCTGGTGTAAGAGTCGCATGTTGCCCATTGGACCTGTTCAGCCGCCGACTAAAGTGTAATACGTGTACCTAATTGTTGCACCCGGCATCTATCCAAATATCATCTAACTTATATCCATCCACTAGTAGAAAAAGGGCCTATAGTCCCGGTTCATAAGGGCTTTTAGTCCCGGTTTTTGAATCGGGACTAAAGGCCCCCCCTTTAGTCCCGGTTCTGTTACGAACCGCGACTAAAGGGACTCCACGTGGGCCGTTCTCGTGAGCTCAGGCAGGAGGAGCTTTAGTCCCGGTTCGTGGCTCGAACCGAGACTAAAGGTCTTTTCTATTTTGTTTTTCCAAAAAACAATTTTATTTTCGAATTTTTTTCTTTCAATTTTTTAATTGTTGGACTCCCATCCTCACACTACTTCACCCCTAATTACACTTAATCTTTGGTCAAATTCCAATCTTGGTCGAACTTCCCGGTCGGTCACCCATCCTCACACTACTCCACCCCTAGCACGCTTAACATTTTGGTTCCTTCCCATCCCCCTTCCTATAATCTACTTGTAACATTATGTCTATATTACGCTATTAATCATATTAACCCATGGATCATGTGGGTCACGCATCGTTATAATTTGAATTCCAAATAATTATTTAAATATATGAAAATGACTAAGTAATAATAATATTGAATAAATATAAAAATAAAATGAGTTTTATTATTTTTTGGCATTAATTCATTTAATATGGCATAATTCATATCTTTAAATCTGTAAATCGAAATTGGAAAATAATATGTCCATTATTATCAGAAAAATGTGAGGAATCCAAATATGACATCATTTTTATTTTTTGAATTTTTTTAAAAAATTAGAATTTCAAAAATCTAAAAAAACTGAAAACGGCTGAAGGCGGTTGAATGCGGAATGCTAATTTTTTGCCGATCATTTTGATATATTATACGTTTTTTCTCGACATCGTATGCAGAAATAGCGGCCATTTGAAGTTTTCATAACGTTTTTTTTTGGCAAAATAAGTCGAAATTGTCTTTAGTCCCGGTTGGTGATTCAAACCGGGACTAAAGATAGACCCTTTAGTCCCGGTTCGAGCCACGAACCGGGACTAAAGGCGCTCGCCCCTTTAGTCCCGGTTCCAGCCACGAACCGGGACTAAAAGTCCCAACCGAACCGGGACCAATGCCCGCGGACGCCCTGGCCGCCTCGAACCGGGACAAATGCCACCATTAGTCCCGGTTCGTGCCGGAACCGGGACTATAGCTCCGGGCAGCTCCAAACGAAAGGCCTGTTTTCTACTAGTGATCCAAGTCTGTTGCATGTTTTCGGCAACTGGCTACATGGGATAGATAAAAAAGCTTAGAAAGGTTATTAGGGTGGGAGCGATTGCCGTTATATGGTCACTTTGGCTTAGTAGAAATGACAAGGTTTTCAATGATAAAAATGTTTCTCATATGCAGGTACTCTACCGCTGCTCAAGTATTCTCCGTTCGTGATCCACCTTACAACGAGTGGGACATCGAGACCTCTTTACGGAGGCGTGTGCACGACTGAAAGAGATGGCGAGGGACATTTTTTCACAACATGGATGGCCGCTTGATCACCGGATTGGTCCTCCATAGGCCGTCGAGCTAGCCTATGGCGTAGGCGTTTTACATTATCATTCTTGCTGATTGTAATTCGTCTACTGTTGTACTATTTTTACTTTCTCCGTTGGATTACGGCTGTGTGCATTGTTAATGCAGAGGCCGGGTGTAATACTTAAACTTTTAAGTAAAAGCCCTTTATCTAAAAAACATTGCTGCACCCGGAACCAAGTAATACACCAAAGGCGACACCGCGACACTACAGGACCAACCGTTAAAACATGGATACTCGGTAACCAGCTATTTGCCCATTACAAAATGCATCCTCCTGTAGGCGACGATAACTGGATGGGCTGTCGGAATGGATGGACTCCGGAGCCTAATACCACATCGGCCTGCCCGGCTCTGGGCCGGTCCAATGGGATGACTGCCTAGCCCCCAAGTGGGAGGGCCCCGAACCCAAGGTATACATGTATTGCACTAGACCGGCCCAAACTAGCTTGTCACACACAATCCCGACTCACACTCATTTCTGAAATCAAGTCCATCGTGTTCCACATCTAAAAAAAAGTCCATCATGTTTCGGAAATAGATAATCCAACCCATAACCCAATCGTTTCTCTCGCGACAACTGCCAGCTCCTTTCGGCGCTCTTCTCTTTCAAAGAAACCAATCATGATTGCAACCACAGCCTCCACAAAGAGATATCGACAAAAATATACTCATTTGAATATCTAGCAAAACACAGTCACATAAAATAACTTGAAACGCCAATAAACATTACGTTGGTTATGATAAAACGTATCCATTCCTATCAAAACCTAGTTTATTTTCGCCAATTCATGCCCCTGCCATATAAAATGTTGAATAGGGATAGTAACTCTGTATGTATCTCGTTTCGTCAACAGATTTGAACTGCATCGACTCCAACTCAACCATGAAGGCGCCGCAACCGTTTGTGTGCACAACAATCACATTGTTGTCCTCATCAGATCCCCGAATCAGTAGTCTCTCGTCCCACGATCCTCCTAGCTGAAGAAGCTTCCCGAGATCGACGGTTTTTTGAAGCGTCCATGTGAGGCCTCCATCATGGTAGTCCATCCTCTCCCATAGTTCTACCATCCTCCGTGTCAGGATGCCGAGGCCAAGCATGTTCCCCTTGGTCCGTAATACCTGGAAGTGGGACTTGCCGGCAATAGCATGGGAGTTTGTTGGAATCTCAATCACATCCAAGCTATCACGTTTTAGATCATACTCAAGGACACTATCATCCAACAAAAGCCAGTAGAGTGCATCACGAACGAGAATTCCAGGCCTGAGCGGATTAACCACGTCTGTAACTTGCGTCGAGATGATATGCCCCCAAACACCAGACTTGGAATCATAGAGGCAAGCTAACACCTCTGTGCGGTCATCGCTATTGCGCAGTAAGACCAATTTAAAAGGGCTTGAGTAGCAGTCACCATGGACGTGGCCTCGATCAGTGGAAACACATACCACAGCGGCGTTCCGAACTAGGTTCTCTTCATCGTTGCCGAAGTCCGGCGGAAAAGCCACGGTGCGCCGGTGACGACTGATGGGGTCCCACACGACCGCCTTGTGTCGCGACCAGTTGAGGAAGAGGGCAAGGCCGTGGCGGCAGCCTTTGAAGGACCAACACTCATCGCGGGGCATTGTAAGGGAGAATCTTGCGGCGGGGATCCTGTCAGGGGCATCCAGCATGGGGATGAAGTGGAAGGCTTTATCTTCTTTCTTGAAGAAGCCGAGGAGCGGAGGTCGCTGATGGTAGGCACGGAAGCGCCTGAGGAAGCCACGGTCGGAGATGAGGCGGCGCCAACTCTTGCAAACAAGGGAGACGCGAAGAAGCACGGATGGCTGCGGAGGAAGGCGGAGGAAGATCTCCCGGAGGACGTCATCCTCGTAGTCCATCGTGGACAAGATGACTATGAGTTGAGGATGCGCCTGTTGGATTTCGCCCTCAGGAGAAAATCACCAATATACACGCTCGTAAACAATACCAAAGCGCATGTATACTGCCTGAATATTTCGCCCTCAGGACGGATTGTTACGGGTTAGACGATCTGTGTCATATATATGCAGGAGTAACCAGGACAAAATACGATGGATCGAGAGTTCGTGACCTACTCGGATTCAATGTTGTACTCGGCAGAGTACGTATTGTATTGGTCTTCGGTCTCCTAGCTAGTTGTATTCGTGACCACATACAACAATGATTGTTGTGTACATGATGGACTCCTAGTTGCCAAATATATATGTACGAGCACGACGATCGATTCATCGCAACTAGTCGATCAATCGCCATGACGCGGCTGTACGAGATGCCGGTGGAGGAACAACGGGAGTTTGTGAGGCGGGCCGCGAAAGACTATCCATGTGCCACGGCGCTGGAGGAGGAGCAGCTGGAGGCGGCCGTCGACCGGATGCTCGAGCAGAGCCACCCCGACAACTCTGGCTGGACGCTTAGCCCGAGTTTTTCGGCTCGGCCCGAGCTCGGCAGGCTCGGCCCGAGTTCAGCTCGGCCCGCGAGAGAAATTGACCGAGCCGAGCCCAGTTTCCTGGACCGCGACGAGCTCGGTCCGAGCCAGGCTCGGCTCGGTCCGGCCCGTTTGGCTCGCCCATTTGCTGTCTTTTTTTTCTTTTCACGAACTGAGAGAGGAAAGGAGCTGGGCCTGGGCCATATTCGGGAAAACTCGGGCCGTTTAGCCTGTTACGGTGCTGTTCGTGTATACCTCGATGAGGCAGACGCTAGGTCTTCCGCTCCGCCGCTGCAAGCAAAGCTTCGCATGTTGCCGTCGACGCTACCCTTGCCCTTCTTCTGCTGCTATTCCCTGCAGGGCGCCGCCAACGCCGCTCCTTGCTTCTTCTGCTCCTCTCCCCCGCCGGTCCTCTGCTCGCCAACCTCGACTTCATCCTCGCCGACCTCGAATCCATGCTCCGCCGCCGCCAGGAAGCATTGCTGCGCCGCCCCGCATGGTCGTCGTCACCGGAGAAGACTGGCCCCACCCGTCAGTGACCCAGCACGGCGAGGCTCGCGAGCTGCACCGAGCTGCACCGAGCTTTCCACCAGCTCGGGCCGAGCTCCGTTTCGAGGCTCGCCGGCAGTGTCGAGCCGGCTCGGGGCTCGCCATTTCTGCCCGAGCTTTTTGCTGGCTCGCCCCGAGCTGGACCGAGCCGGCTCGCGTCCAGCCAGACCGACAACCTCGGCCGCCGGGACGGCAGGAAGCCTCGCCATGAGCTGGCCACGGCTTTGATCTTTGCCGCGGACCTGAGCGAAAAGAAGGAAGAACTAGATGTGAGACTGAAACGTGCCATGTACCAAGCCGATCTGCTCACCAAGGGCTATCTCGAGGTCGCCGACGACTACTGGGCCAACCAGGCAGATGGCGCGGCAGATATTAAGGAGATATGCAAGAACATGGGCTTCGAGGCAGCCAACTTCGGTTCTGACTTCGGCGACGAAGAAGAAGATGGGGAAGGAGCAATAGAAGAAGAAGAAGAAGAAGAAGAAGAGAAGAAGAAGAAGAAGAAGAAGAAGAAGAAGAAGAAGAAAGAAGATCGCTCCCACGTGGTTTACCCACGCTATAGAGAAGAAGAAGAAAGAAGAAGAAGAAGAAGAAGAAGAAGAAGATCGCTCCCACGAGGTTTACCCACGCTATAGAGAAGAAGAAGAAGAAGAAGAAGATTATGAGGATGAAGAAGAGGTGCAACAGAGGATGTGGGTGAAGGTGAAGCTATCGACTTTTCCAGAGGCCGCAGCGCTAGAACCACATGAGCTGGAGGCCGCCATCAACAGGATCCTCGACCCAGTGCCTCCTGTGGACGACGTGTCCACTCGCATGACATACGCCAAAATCAATTTGGTATTGGCGTACAAGAGAAAGGAGCTGGACGATGACGACATGCATACGGAGGAGTTCCAGGCCAAGGTTCGCGGGGACTTGATCACCTATGGGTACGTCGAGGTGGACCAAGAGTATTGGGCCAAGATAGAGCCATGTTTTGCCAGGTCAGATCTGGGGATTTACATCTCTGATACTCCACAAATGGAGGAGGAGCCTCTTGATCTAGAGAAACATGAGGATGATAATTCTTTAGAACAGCAGGAAGACGAGGACACTGATTCTGACCTTGAAAAGGAGCAGGAGTAGGATGATGATCCTAACAAATCTAGCTGACAGAGGATTCTTCAATTCCATTGTTTTTCCCCATCTAATTAAGTTACTTGTGTTGCCAATTGTATTTTAAACTAGATGAATCAACACCTATTTTGCCAGACAGTAAAATCAAAGTTTTAGGCAGTATGATCACTTAAGCATTTCCTACCATGACAACCTGATCTAATATACAAGATATCACTGTTAATAGAAGGAATAGAACTCGGAGACCATAAACTCTGTGAGAATTATACTCAATACTGAGGGATAGTAGTTTTGGCACCCAACCCTTGAGTAGTCGACTAGTCGTGCGTGACGCAATCCCTGATGAGAGTTTCCTTGTTCGGACCATGCATCTTAGTCGTGTTGAAAGAGTTGTAGTCTAGCCTGTTTGTATATCTGTCCATATACGTGTACATGATGGTTAGGAGGGTGGTTGTACCCCCAGCCCACCAGAGTTCAAACCCAGGTTTGACGCTGGTGTTTCTCATTTAGGCGGAATATTCTTCAGTGGGAGGCGACGTTCCCGTCGACAGCGAGGCGCCCGTGGTGACTTCGTCAATCTCAAGACCTGATCCGCTGGCTCAGTCTCTCGGAGGTGCTCATAGGGGTAGGGTGTGCGTGTGTGCGTTCATAGGGGTGAGTGTATGCGCGTGTATATGAGCGCCTGCGTTGTACTGTGTTTCGAAAAAAAAAACTCATGTAACTCTGACGTGAGGGCTTTCACCCACGAAACCCCAAACCCAAACTCTTACGTTACGAAACTTGGTATCAGAGCTTGCTAGCGCCGCCGCGAGTCACCTCCGCGGTGCCGCTCCAAGATCCATTCCGCAGCAGCCGCGAGTCCCATCCGCCGCCACGATGACCACATCCGCCCTTCAGAACTCCGAAGCGGCTGGAGCTCTCATCTCTGCCCCGCACGCCTCGGCGCCCGCGGGAGTCGCGCCCATCGTCACCGTCCGCTTGGATCATGGCAACTTCATGCTGTGGAAGGGCCTCCTCCTCCCGAACTTCTCTGGCGCCAACCTCCATGGTTACCTCGACGGCTCTGAGGCGCTGCCAGCCAAAACAATCACCCAGGGGGAGGGGGACAAGGCGTTCATCGTTCCCAACCCGGCGTTTCATCGCTGGTGGGTCCAGGACCAGAAGGTCCTCGGATTGCTTCTCGGCTCCATGGAGCCCGACATCGCATGCCAGCTCATCGGCTGCAAGACCTCTGCTGAGGCGTGGACTGCTGTTCATGCCATGTTCGGTGCAGCGAGCCGCGCCAACGTCCGCCACATACGACGTCAACTTCAGTCGTTGCGCAAGGAGGACTCGACCGCGGCGGCATACATGCACAAGATGAAGTCTCTCGCCGACACCATGGCCACCGCCGGAACGCCCGTCTCTGACGACGAGCTTGTTGACTACATCATCATCGGTCTTGGCTCTGCCTTCAACGCCATTGCCGCGTCCCTCACTGTCGGCAACAAATCGGTTCCCTATTCCGATTTTTATACACACATCCTCTCCTTCGAGGCATTATAGGCGCAACAAGTTCAGGCCAAGGAGTGGTCATCCTCGGCCAACGCCACGTCTCGCCCGGCACCCTACGGCAACCCCAGCCGTCCACGCGCGCCGGAGTACACCCCCTCTCCGGGTGAAGGATCCGCCTATCAAGGTGGAAATTGCTCCTATGGTAATCCTGGCTACCAGGGGCAAGGCCGCAACAACGGCAATGACGGCAATGGCCGTGGTGGAGGAAACGGCCGTGGCAACGGCCGCGGACGCAACAGCGGCAGTGGTCGGCGCTGGCGACCACGCTGTCAGATTTGTGGAAACTGGGGGCACAAGGCGGGTGATTGTCGCCAGCGCTTCGATCCTGAGTACCGCCCCACAAACCAGCGTGCCGGGAATTCTGCATCGACCTCCTCCACCGACAACCATCCCTGGTTCATGGATACCGGCGCTACGGATCATCTGACGAGCGATCTTGAGCGTCTCCACGTTTACGAGCGCTATGGTGGAAAGGATCACGTTCAAGTGGCAAATGGTTCAGGTTTGTCTATTTTGCATATTGGTCATTCGAATTTAATCGGTTCATCTCTTCATCTAAAAAATATCCTTCATGTGCCACATATTCGTAAAAACCTGCTTTCCGTCTATCGCCTTGTTTCCGATAATGATGTTTTCGTCGAATTTCATCGTCATGCCTTTTATGTTAAGGACAAGGCCACAAGGAAAATAATTCTTCACGGTAGGAGTCACGGTGGACTCTACCCATCCCATTTGCCAAAGCTTCGCCATCATCTCGTCATCATGCTGCTTCTAGTATTAAGGTCACGCCGCGCAGTGGCATCAGCGTCTTGGTCATCCAGCAAATAACGTAGTTCAATCCATTGTTAGGAAAAATGAGCTTTCTTGTTCCTCTTCAGACAGTTTATCTTTAGTTTGTGATGCATGTCAGCGTGCTAAAAGCCATCAGTTATCTTATACTGCGTCATCTCGTGTCACTACTGTGCCTCTTGAATTAATTCATTCTGATGTTTGGGGTCCAGCTCGTGTTTCCTCTGGGGGGTACAAATATTATGTCAGTTTTATAGATGACTACTCACGTTTTTGCTGGATTTACCTTCTTAAGCATAAGTCCGATGTCGAGCAGGTCTTCTATGCTTTCCAGGCTCATGTAGAACGCCTTTTAAACACAAAAATAAAGGCAGTTCAGTCCAATTGGGGTGGTGAATATCAGCGGCTACATCGATATTTCGAGCGCACGGGTATTTCACATCGTGTCTCTTGTCCTCACACCTCTCAACAGAACGGCATCACGGAACGCAAGCATCGTCATTTGGTAGAAACAGGTCTTGCTTTGTTCGCTCATTCTTCCCTTCCCCTTCCGTATTGGGATGAGGCTTTCCTGACGGTGTGCTATCTTATTAACCGCATGCCCACTCCTGTCATAAAACATGAAACACCTCTTTATCGTCTCCTTCATATTTCACCAAACTACTCCTTCCTTCGCATTTTTGGGTATGCATGCTGGCCTAGCCTTCGCAAATACAACCTGCACAAGTTAGATTTCCGCTCGAAGATGTGCGTTTTTCTTGGCTATAGCCCAATGCACAAGGGGTATAAGTGTTTGGATCGCTCCACGGGACGCTTCTACATCTCGCGTGATGTTGTTTTTGATGAGACTGTGTTTCCTTTTTCCACTCCCGGTGTGTCCGTTGATGTGTCCACTCTCGCACAATCCATAAATTTTCCTTCCGATGAACCGATTACGAGTGCACCAGTGCGAAATTATGACCTGTCTTATTTGTTTGCTAACCCGCCTGCTCCTCGCCAACGACACTTGGGAGCTCGTTCACCCCCCCACCAACGCCAATGTCGTTTCCGGCAAGTGGATCTTCCGCCACAAGTTCAAACCTGATGGTACCCTTGATCGCTACAAGGCCCGTTGGGTGCTGCGTGGCTTCTCTCAGGAGCATGGCGTTGACTTCGATGAGACCTTCAGCCCGGTTGTCAAACCGGCCACCATTCGAGTCATCCTCTCCGTGGCCCTCTCCCTCAACTGGAAGATTCGACAACTCGACGTCAAGAACGCTTTCCTCCATGGGAAACTATCCGAGGTGGTTTTCTGTCAACAACCCACAGGGTTCGTTGATTCTGCTCGTCCTGATCATGTGTGCCGTCTCAACCATGCTCTCTACGGCCTGAAGCAGGCACCTCGTGCTTGGTACCACCGCTTCGCGAGCTTCATCACCTCCTTCGGCTTCACCTGCTCCAAATCGGATACGTCACTATTCATTCTACACAGCACCATGGGGACGGCTTATCTTCTCCTATACGTCGACGACATCATCCTCACGGCTTCTACATCGACTCTGCTTGAGCGTGTCATTACCGCTCTCAGCGCCGAGTTTGCCATGACTGATTTGGGCGAGCTCCACCACTTCCTCGGCCTTGCTGTTCGTCGTGACTCCAGTGGGATGTTTCTCTCACAGACCCAGTATGCTCTTGAGATTCTCGAGCGTGCTGGTATGAGCTCTTGTCACCCTGCCTCGACACCCGTGGACACATCGCCTAAGCTGGCCACCTCTGCTGGCTCACCTGTTGCTGATCCGTCGGAGTATCGGAGTCTTGCCGGTGCTCTTCAGTATCTGACGTTCACACGCCCCGACATCGCCTATGGCGTGCAGCAGATTTGCCTCCACATGCATGATCCCCGTGACCAGCACCTGACTTTGGTCAAGCGTGTTCTCCGCTACGTCAAGGGCACTCTGCACCATGGCCTGCAGCTCACGCCTTCCTCTACGGATCGATTTGTCGCTTACACCGACGCAGACTGGGCTGGTTGTCCTGACAACCGCCGCTCGACATCTGGTTACTGTGTGTTCCTTGGCGATAACCTGGTTTCCTGGTCCTCCAAGCGTCAACACACCGTCTCCCGCTCCAACGCTGAGGCGGAGTATCGAGCTGTTGCTAACGCTGTCGCTGAAGCAATTTGGCTCCGCCAACTCCTACAGGAGCTTCACCGACCTCTCCCTACCGCCACAGTCGTCTTCTGCGACAACGTCAGTGCCGTCTACATGTCCACGAACCCCATTCAGCACCAGCGCACCAAGCATATCGAGATCGACCTTCACTTCGTTCGAGACCGCGTCGCGCTTGGGCACATTCGAGTTCTTCATGTGCCTTCTTCACGGCAGTTCGCGGACATCTTCACAAAAGGATTGCCATCGCCATTGTTCTTGGACTTTCGATCCAGTCTCAGCGTCCGAGAATCTCCCGTTGTGACTGCGGGGTGCCGTTAGGCAAACCGATTTTGTTATTCTCTACCATATTTAGTGCCCGTATATTTGCATATAAGATCGGGCCAATTATGGTTAGGATTGTATTTGATTAGGTTTCCATGTGTACTTGTAATCAGCCTATATAAGCAATGCATCGGAGACCCACGATTGTGTGGTCAATCAATCTCATCTCTCTCTCCATCATGGTATCAGATTGTTTGCTAACCGGTATCGTAGCATTGTTGGAGGACTACAGTATCTCATGCTTACTCGTCCAGATATTTCGTTTGCGGTAAACAAGGTGTGCCAATTTCTATCTCAGCCCACTACAGTGCATTGGGAGGCTGTTAAACGAATTATGCGGTATGTTAAGGGAACACTACAGGTTGGTTTGCAGATTCGTAAATCCCCATCTTCAGGAATTAGTATTTTCACTGATGCTGATTGGGCTGGCTGTGTGGATGATCGTCGGTCCACTAGTGGTTTTGCTGTCTTTGTTGGACCGAATCTCATTTCTTGGAGTTCAAAGAAGCAACCAACAATCTCGAGATCGAGTACCGAGGCTGAGTATAAGGCATTAGCCAATGGAGCTGCTGAAGCAATCTGGATAGAGTCACTACTCAAGGAACTTGGTGTGGTCCAGCAGCGAACACCCATTTTATGGTGTGATAATCTTGGGGCTACTTACTTGACAGCTAATCCAGTCTTTCATGCTCGCACGAAACACATTGAAATTGATTTTCATTTTGTGCGTGAGCGAGTAACAGCCGGTGCACTGGATGTCAGGTTTATTTCTACTAATGATCAGTTGGCTGATTTATTTACTAAACCAGCCACTCGACAGATGCTAGACCGTTTCAAGACCAATCTGAATCTTGTGTGTAGTAGTTCAGATTGAGGGGGAGTGTTGAAAGAGTTGTAGTGTAGCCTGTTTGTATATCTGTCCATATACGTGTACATGTAGGTTTGTAACTCATGTAACTCTGATCATTATATATAGCAAGGACGTGAGGGCTTTCACCCCACGAAACCCCAAACCCAAACTCTTACGTTACGAAACTAGTCGAAGCCGGATAGAAATGTGTACCGGATAAACACGCGACGGAAACCCTCGGCCCGACATCCTGTACCACTACACGGTGCTCCACGCTCCTAAATCAATAGTTGAAGACCAGCTGGGAACATGCGAAGAAAAATAACGAGCTTCGAGACTGATGATCGGCCATTGGAGATTCAAGCTAACTT
This sequence comes from Poa pratensis, assembly GCA_947311845.1. Lineage (NCBI taxonomy): Eukaryota > Viridiplantae > Streptophyta > Magnoliopsida > Poales > Poaceae > Poa > Poa pratensis. The sequence continues at coordinate 1,242,903 of CAMZMU010000124.1, forward strand.
GGTTGCATCTCCTTTATGCATACCTATAGGAGATTGCCTAGGTTACTTCAGGGGTCGACCCACTAATGCTAATAAATAACAAGAGACACTACAAATTTAAAACTAAAAACAAAGTGATATGTCATCTGTGTACATATTCAGGGTTCGTGTTAGATTTTATATTAATCGACATCCAGTAGGAAAACAAATTTGGGATCGGACAGTTGGAACTTGATATTTGTAGTTTTCGTACTATATCTATATGTATTTCTTTTTTACTATTCAAAGTTACATCTTTTTCACAAACCACAACCGCCACAAAGATACATAGACAAAAATCTATTCATTTTGAATATCTAGCAAAGCACATAGTTACACGAACTAACTGACACCAACATTACATTGCGGTTATCATAATAAAACGTTTTCAATCCTAACAAAACATACTTTATTTTCACCTATTCATCACCTTCCATATAGAAATTTGAATAGGGGGAGTAACACAATATGTATCTCATTTCGTCGACGGATTTGAATGTCATCGTCTCCAACTCGACCATGAAGACCCCGCAACCATTTGTGTGACAACAATCACATTGTTGTCCTCATCAGATCCCCGAATCAGTAGTCTCTCATCCCACGATTCTCCTTCTAGCTAAAGAAATTTGCCGAGGTCAACGCTTTTCTGAAGCGCCCATGTGAGGCCTCCATCATGGTAGTCCATCCTCTCCCATAGTTCTAACATCGTCGTGGTCAGGATGGCAAGGCCAAGCATGTTCCCCTTGGTCCGTAATACCTGGAAATGGGACTTGCTGGTAATAGCATGGGAGTTTGCTTTTTGAAAAAATTAACCAACCAGCGAGACCACCACCGCCGCTCCCAACAGCCAGCATGCGGCTTTTTGCCGAGTGGCTTCATGAGTGTGGCGATGGACGGAGAAGGAGTTTATTGCCGGCCTGAAGGATATGGCGGACGGAAACCTCTTCATATCGAAGTAGTGTGAAAGCGCCAAGTCCATGCTCTCCAGCAGCACATCCCACTTAGCCATGTGTTTATGGTTGAAACATATGGGTCGTGTTAGATCTGTTTGACATCCACACCATAACAGATAGACCTTTTCGTGTATTTAAGGACATCCAATAGGAAAACAAAATTTTACATTGGACCGTTGGAACTTGATATTTGGTATTTCATAATATGTATATCTCTTTTGGTATTTCGTAATATATATATATATATTTCTTTTTTACTATTCAAAGTTACACCTTTTTCACCAAACACAACCACAAAGAGGCATAGACAAAAATCTGTTCGTTTTGAATAACTAGCAAAACACATAGTTACACGAAATAACAAACAACACCGACATTATATTGCATTGACCAGAATAAAACATATGTTTGAAGAGAAGTGGTTTTGGGTGTGGAACTTGAAACTTTAGAAAAACTCACAAAAACTTCATTTTGGAGTGACTAAGAAGGATCCAGGCTTGGTTTTTCATTTTCATGTTTGAAACTTGTTTAAATGTTGGTCAAACTTAGGTTTGACCAAATTCAAAATAAGCATAAAAAATTCAAAAACATCAAAAAAATGGAAAACCAGTGCACATGTTCTTAGTTTGTCATATACTAACAACTCCAATTGATAAACAAGGTCTAGATACATTCAAACAAAATATGCTTGAATGTGGTGAGATATCTCAAAACTAAAACTATGAACTCTCAAGTGTGAAGAGAAGTGGTTTTGGATTTGCAACATGAAATTTTCTAAAAACTCACAAGAGATTCATTTTGGAGTGACTAAGAAAGATTCAGGTTTAGTTTTTCATTTTCATGTTTTAAACTTGTTTAAATGCTGGTCAAACTTAGGTTTGACCGAATTCAAAATAAGCATAAAAAATTCAAAAAACATCAAAAAAATGGAAAACCAGTGTATATGTTCTTAGTTTGTCATATACTAACAACTCCAATTGATAAACAAGGTCTAGATACATTAAAACAAAATATGCTTAAATGTGGTGTGATATCTCAAAACTCAAACTATGAACTCTCAAGTGTGAAGAGAAGTGCTTTTGGATTTGCAACATGAAATTTTCCAAAAACTCACAAGAGCTTCCTTTTGGAGTGACTAAGAAAGATCCAGGTTTAGTTTTTCATTTTCATGTTTTAAACTTATTTAAATGTTGGTCAAATTTAGGTTTGACCGAATTCAAACTAAGCATAAAAAATTCAAAAAACATAAAAAAAGTGGAAAACCAGTGCACATGTTCTTAGTTTGTCATATACTAACAAGTCCAATTGATAAACAAGGTCTAGATACATTCAAACAAAATATGCTTGAATGTGGTGTGATATCTCAAAAATCAAACTATGAACTATAGTGTGAAGAGAAGTGGTTTTGGATTTGCAACATGAAATTTTCCAAAAACTCACAAGAGATTCATTTTGGAGTGACTAAGAAAGATCCAGGTTTAATTTTTCATTTTCATGTTTTAAACTTGTTTAAATGTTGGTCAAACTTAGGTTTGACCAAATTCAAAATAAGCATAAAAAATTCAAAAAACATCAAAAAAATGGAAACCAGTGCATATGTTCTTAGTTTGTCATATACTAACAACTCCAATTGATAAACAAGGTCTAGATATATTCAAACAAAATATGCTTGAATGTGGTGTGATATCTCAAAACTCAAACTATGAACTCTCAAGTGTGAAGAGAAGTGGTTTTGGATTTGCAACATGAAATTTTCCAAAAACTCACAAGAGCTTCATTTTGGAGTGACTAAGAAAGATCCAGGTTTAGTTTTTCATTTTCATGTTTTAAACTTGTTTAAATATTGGTCAAAGTTTGACCGAATTCAAAATAAGCATAAAAAATTCAAAAAACATAAAAAAAATGGAAAAACCTGCGCACATAATAGATTTTTAGAACAGTTATTTGGCTGATTTAGACAAGGTCGAAAATAGCTTGCTAGAAATGAGGTCGTTTACCCTACCTTTGGAGTTCCTTTTTAGCAGTTTTGAAATAATAAACCATTTGATAAGTGCATATGACCCTGGGTTTGAATATAAAAAATCAAAAAAGGAGAAACCTTCTATAGATGACATCTTTTATAAGCCTCTACCTAGTTGACAAGGTTTAACTTGAGAAAAAATCAACAGAGCAGTGCCATTTGGACAAGACCGGTTTTTTACAAAAACTCAACAGAGCAAGGTTCAAACTAGCGGAAACATATAACTACAAAGTTATACTAAATGTACTGTGCGCACAAAAATGTAAATATTGTTTCCTAACTCGTTTTCAATCGGACGGAACGTGCGAATGCCACAATCGGGCGTGTCCAGAGCGCGCCCCCAAAGGTGTTCGACAGTTCGCCAAAGGTAGCTAGATGTTGACTCGCACAACTATCAAGAACAAGGAACACAAGAATAACGCAAAGTTAGCTAGATGTTCCTCTTGTTGACAAGGTTTCACCTACCGGAACGTGCGAATACCAACATCGGCATGTCCAGAGCATGCCCCCAAGGTGTTCGACATAGTGATTACATGGCCAGTTCTCAAAAGTACTCCCCCACACGCTCCCAGTGCTGGGCAAACACTGCCTGAAAGAGTTTCAGGCAGCTAACAAAATTCACCAGACTTCCGGACTACAGTCTGCAGCTCATTCTTCCAGCGTCCATCTTTCCTCCGAACGCCATGGCCCTGGAGCTGTCTCTGTTGTTGCAGCTGGCTCTGTAGCTGATTCCTCTAGCTCAATTTCATCTCGCAGAGAATTTCTAAGCACACCAATCTGTCCTCCGCCAGCCCGGCAACTTGACAGAAATCCTCTAGGGTCACTGATGGCCCTTGACGTACGCCGATTGCCGCTTCTCTTCTCGCGCCGCCGCTCGACTCGCCCTCTCCATCTACCGCCGTCGCCAGGATTGATTTCCTCCAGCCCGGAGAAGCCGAGATGACAGGACGTAGACTAGAGGAGTGAGCTCCAAGCGACGGCGGCGCGTGGCAGGGAATATCTGTCCGCCAGGAGGTCATGGACGGCAACCGAGATGGTTCCGCCATGAACAAAGGCAGGGGTCGCTACAGTGCACGCCCCGGGCTGACTGAACGCGTGAGGTCCCACTCGTAATAAACTCTTCCATGTAACGGTCAAACAAAAGTACACTTAAGGGCCCATGTCGCAGCAGAGCAATTAGTGCTCACAGAGATGTCGCGCCTGAGCTATTACAACCAACGACGTCGATGTCTGTACATTTCGTGAGAAAAACGTCGCATAGGAGCTATTCACCCATTAAATACTAACAAAACATATTTTATTTCACCTATTCATCACCTTCCGTATAGAAATTTGAATAGGGATAGTAACACAATATGTATCTCGTTTCGTCAACGGATTTGAACTGCATCGACTCCAACTTGACCATGAAGATACCACAACCGTTTGTGTGCACAACAATCACATTGTTGTCCTCATCAGATCCCCGAATCAGTAATCTCTCTTCCCACGACCCTCCTTCTAGCTGAAGAAGCTTGCCAAGGTCGACGCTTTTCTGAAGCGTCCATTTGAGGCCTCCATCATGGTAGTCCATCCTCTCCCACAATTCTAACATCGTCTCGGTCAGGATGGCAAGGCCAAGCGTGTTCCCCTTGGTCCGCAATACCTGGAAGTGGGACTTGCTGCTAATAGAATGGGAGTTTGTTGGCATCTCAATGACATCCAAGCTATACCTCTTTAGATCATACTCAAGGACGCTATCATCCATCAAAAGCCAGTAGAGTGCATCGCCAACATGGATTCCAGGCCTTAGTGGATTGACCACATCTTTAACTTTTCTCGAGATGATATGTCCCCAAACACCAGACCTGGAATCATAGAGGGTAGCCATCACCTCCGTGCGGTCATTGCTATTGCGCACTAAGACCAATTTAAAAGGACTTGAGTGGCAGTCACCATGGACGTGGCCTCGATCGGTTGCAGCGCACACCACGGCGGCGTTCCGGATTAGGTTCTCTTTGTCGTTGCCAAACTCTGGCGGAAAAGGAACGGGGCGTTGCTGACGACTGAGGGGGTCCCACACAACAGCCTCGTGCCGCGTCCAGTTAAGGAAGAGGGCGAGACCTTGGCGGCAGCCTTTGAAGGACCAACACTCGTCGCGGGGCATTGTAAGGGAGAATCTTGCGGCAGGGATCCTGTCAGGGGCGTCCAACATGGGGATGAAGTGGAAGGCTTTGTCTTCTTTCTTGAAGAAGCCGAGGAGCGGAGGTCGCTGATGCTAGGCACGAAAGCGCCTGAGGAAGCCACGGTCGGAGATGAGGCATTGCCAACACTTGCAAACAAGGGTGGCGCGGAGAAGGCGGATGGCTGCGGGGAAGGCGGAGGAAGATCTCCCGGAGGACGTCATCCTCGTAGTCCATCGCGGAGAAGATGAGCAGGATTTGATGATGCCCTTTTGAATTGCTTGCGAAGATCACAACCATATACACGCTCGGAAAGAATAGTACACGAATACACAATGCAACCGGGTTGGACGATCTGTCATATATATGCACGAGCAACTAGGAGTCCAGGACACCGTAGAATAGGAAGGTCCGAGACCTACTCGGATTACAGTAACTCACGCGCAACACAACAATCAATTACAGTAGGACACGGCTAACTCCTCAAACCTGTAAACTCTGGTTAATTAAACACGTAGACACGTAGGCACTGAATATTACATATGATGGATTCAGTCTGTACTCGACAGAATACATTGTATCGGTCCCCAGTTGTATACGTGATGACAAATAACAATGATTGTTGTGTACGTGATGAACTCCTAGTCGGTAAATACTACAGATCGATATATGTGTACGACGACCACAACAATCGATCCATCGCAAGAAGTCGCCATGGTGCCGCTGCACGAGAGCCCGGTGGAGGAACAGCGCGACTATGTGAGGTGGGCCGTGAAAATGTATCCGTGCGTCACGGCGCTGGACGAGAGCAGCTGGAGGCGGCCATCGACCGGATCCTCGAGCAGAGCCACCCCGACAACCTCGGCCGCCGTGACGAGGAAGCCTCGCCACGAGCTGCCCATCGCGATTATCATTGCCTCGGACTCATGGACCAAGGATGAACTAGACGTGAGACTAGAACGTGCCATGGACCAAGCCGATCTACTCACCAAGGGCTATCTCGAGGTCGCCGACGACTACTAGGCCAACCTGGCAAACAGCGCAGCGTCGGGCCACGAGGAATGGAAGAACGTGAGGATTACTCCAGGTGTCGTCGGCGTGGAGTATTCTGACCAGGAATACGAAGAAGAAGAAGCTGCAGAAGAAGGAGAAGAAGCAATACAAGGAGGAACAGAACATGGAGGAGGAGAAGAAGATCTCCCCTACAACTACTATGCCAACATGGCAGACATCGCGGAGGAACCAAAGAACATGGGCTTTCGCGAGGCCGACTTTGGCATGGATGACCTGACCACAACGAGAAGGTTTACAAAAGCTATACAGGAGAAGGAGAAGGAGAAGGAGAAGGAGAAAAGGATGAAAAAGAAAAGGAAGAGGACGCCGAGGTAGAAAAGGTGCAACGGAGGATGTGGGTGAAGGTTAAGCTATCGACTTTTCCGGAGGCCGCGACGCTTGAACCACATGAGCTGGAGGCCGCCATCGACAGGATCCTCGACCCAGTGCCTCCTGCGGACGACAATTCCACTCGCATGACATGCACCGACATCCATTTGGTCTTGGCCTACAAGAGAAAGGAGCTAGACGTTGACAACATGCATACGGAGGAGTTCCTGGCCAAGGTCCGCCAGGACTGGATCAGGTATGGGTACGTCGAGGTGGACCAAGAGTATTGGGCCAAGATAGAGCCATGTTTTGCCAAGTCAGATCCAGGGATTTACAACTCTGATAGTCGACAAGAGGAGGAGGATGGTCCTATTGATCTAAAGAAACATGAGTATGATGATTCTTTTGAACAGCAGGAAGATGAGGACAATGATTCTGATCTTGAACAGGAGCACGAGCAGGAGGAGCAGGATGATCCTATCAAATTAGCTGACAGAGGATTCCTCAATTCCCTAATTTGTCTCCAATAACTAAGTTTTGTGCCCATTGTATGTTTAACTAGATGAATCGCCACCTATTGTGTCAGACAATAAAGTCAAAGTTTTGGACAATATGTTCTAGCCATCTAGGAGGTATATATTCTAGTCCCTTAATCGAAAAATAAAGTAAGCAAATTAACGAAATGAAAAGAAGAAATATGTTCAAACTTGCATACATAATTGTGCATTGGCGACTAAAAAGTTTTCTGATAGGCTCAGGTTGATTGCTACTTGATAAATTAATGAGTACAATATATCACTGGTAAGATACAACAATTCACTGTAAGCAAAAGTACCATAGTAGAACTAGGCGACTATAAACTCTGTCAGAATTCATACTCGAAAGTGAGGGATAGCAGTTTTGGCACCTAACCCTTGCGAGTAGTAGTGCGTGACATAATCCCTGCTGAGAGTTTCCTTGTTCAGACCATGCATCCTAGTCAAAGCCGGATGGAAATTTGTACCGAAGAAACACGCGACGGAAGCCCTCGGCCAGACATCAAGTGCCACACGTACACAGTGCTCCACGCTCCTAAATCAATAGTTGGAGACCTGGTGGGAACATGCCAAGAAAAATACTTCAGGGGTCGACCCACCAATGCTAATAAATTACTAGAAGATACACTACAAATTTAAAACTAAAACCAAAGTGATATGTGTACATCTTGTCTTTTGGAAAATTCTCTGAACTGCTACGCTTGCAACAGTGTCTGTCTATCTTGCTCAGTTATCAGAGACAGACAGTTTAGGCGGACTGGCGGACATGGCGCCGTGCACAAAGCCGGAGAATCAAGCCCTCGTAAAACCAGGGAGAGATGGTACTTGCCTTCAGCATAACATGGAGGCCATCCGGCAGCACAATTAGTTACCTGCGACGCCTGACGCAACATGTATTTTGCAGCTTGCCAACAAAATGACAGTCCATCTTCAGTTTCATATATGCTTTTGCCCCTAACTGTTCTAGCACAGACACAATTTATCACAGTAGGACATGTACAAAGCAAGCAAGTGAGAATCAACCTTAGAAGTGACCGCTGCCTCGATCCTCGATGTTCATTGTACGTGTTCATGACTGCCGGCATGTAGAACATGGAGCTGAGGAACTCCTAGCCCGACGCAGTCGGGCGCATGGGAAATTCAAAACACGAAATGCAGAGTGAACCCAGGTTGATGGCTGAGTTTTTCGGGCAGTTTTCAAGGTTGAGAAGGGGATTAATTGCAAAGAGATCTAGATGTTGGCGATCCACTCTTGTCAGCTTTTTGGACCAGACAACTCCGTCGCTAGGGCTATGTATCTATGAATGGAGACCAGAAAAATTGTTGGTCCGTGCCTTATATGGAAAGGTCAAGGGTCAACCATGGCATGGGAAGCTCCATATATTTTCTTTCATCCCAAAAGGTTTGGTGAGCTCCATCAAATTTTGGGTTTTGCAGGTACCTGAGTTCTATGTGCACAACCTCAAAATTTTGGAGTTAACTGAAAGATTTCCTGGTTTGTACAATCTTCTCTACTACAAAAGAATGAACTGTCCTGTCTCGGCCATGACGGACGAAATCGGACGATTCAGCGCCATCACGGACAAAATCGGACGCGTCATCCATCGGCCATCGCGTGGGCCCACCGCCCGCCAGCTCCTGGGCCCTCCTCTCCATGCTGCGACGCCGCCCAGCGCCGCCAGCACCTGGGACCTCCTCACCCGGACCCCATCTCGATCTGGAGCTCCACCGACGCCCGGAGCTTTCGCCACCCAGCACCGCCGCCCTCCCGCACCCCACCCTGCAGCTCGTCGGCCTCCCGCACCCAACCCAGCAGCTTGCTCTCCGGCCTGGAGGCGCTAACCCTCTCTCGACTTGCAGCTGCAGGAGCTCGTCTCCGCCCGCACCTCCCTACACGCCGGCGGCGGCAACCACCACCTCCCTGCACGCCATGAAGCGCAGCATGTCGTCTCCTCCCACACCTCCCTGCACCCGTTTGACCTCCGGCAGTAGCTCTCCGGCAGCAGCAGCTCAACGAGGACCTGATTGCTTTTTGGGCAATGGCAGCACGGTCCGATCTATGCGCCCCGGCCACAATTTGGGCAACAGCGGCAAAGTGAGTCTGTTTTTTCTCCTCTACCATCTACCCGTCTCTCTTTCCTCTCGGCAGCAAACATGAATCGGACGCCCAATTCACTTGCAGACGACTGCTCCAAATCTCGCCCGAAGAAAATGGGGTTTTATGGCGGCAATGTTGGCGGCCAGCGGCGCTTCCTCCGATGATATCCCCATCGTCTAGGCGGAGAACCTCACAAGCACGCCAGGTCCGTCCTCAGGACGCCACTCTTTATCCCCTCCCTCCCTGCGAGCGGCACTGCCACCATCTGCTCCTGTAGGTGAAGCTGTCAGTACCTTCTGACGGACTATACTGCTGCACTGAGAGCGTCATACGACCGGACTGCTCTACCTTCCCGGATTGCAGAGGTCGAGAAGGTGAGTTTCTGATGCAGAATTTCGACCCGGGTGAGTTTGTGGAATGGACGAGGTTACTAAAATTAGGCGGCGGTAGCTCAACAGCCTCTTCGTCTTTTATATGCTATCGGAATTCACCTGCTCGCTGGATGTCAATTACATTACATCTGTAAACCACCATTTTCTTGATACTATCTCCGATGAACTTATTTGAACTAAGCCTGGTCTATTGCTCAAAATGCTGGATGTGAATTATTAGAACGTGAGTGTCTTACTGTCATACAAATACTGAAGAATTTGTCTGAATTCCATTCCAAACATTTAACTGAAAAATGTGCACAATTTGCACTTGTAACTCAAGTTAAAATTTATGAGAGTTCGGAACTTGCTTAGGCACTAAATCGACACTTTTTATCTGCAGAAAAACCTTGTCCAGCAAACAAGTTCCTTGGCAGGATACTGTTGTTAACGCAAGGTATGGTTCTTCCCCTTCCTTAATCTCTTGCAGAAGCTCTCTTAATTTTTTCCGATGGTGCAGAGTTTTATAAATTATTTCCCTGACCCGTCATTTGGCCTGAATTTCTTTCCAGATTCAGCAAGGCTTTGTTAGTCTCGACAATATAGGATTTGTAGTTATCAGAAATATATACCTTAGATTAAGGTGTTATGAATTTGTTGATGTTGGGCGACTGAATGATCCTTTTGAAGGAGAATAAGAATGACCCTGTTTTGGAAGGATTAAACGGATCTTCAGCTTTTTTTTTTGGAAGAGTTGGTGCTGAAATCACTCAAAACAGGAGATTTCTGTCTGCAATGCCTAAGGTGATGCGGAAAAACCTACAGAAGGTTTATTATTGATCGAAGATGCTATAAATCATTGCACGAAGAAAAGATACGAGAAAATAAATTTACTGGACATGGTCCCTACTTGGCACAATTATATTTCAAAGAAACGCAGAACAGTATTACCAACCAGACTACATTATTCACTTATTATGTAGATTGACAAGGTGAATCACACCTGCTATCCTGCCAAGGAATCGTTAGTTCTACTATCAGAAGTTGAGTTTATTCATGTAAAGCAGATTCTAAACTTTGTATCTAATACTTTTTTAGATTTTCCAAGGTTGTCAAAAGGACTAGGATTTCTTTCACATTTCCAGGAAGGAACTTTATTTGTGTAATTCAACATGATAGGATGAACAAATTCAGTTTTCTCGCATTTCAGTCGAGCTTGTTTATTTTCTTATACAAGTTCAGAGTAGGACTTCCAATGAATGAATGCATCATCACTATTTCAAATGTGGTCGACTTAACTAGATAACTATTCATTCTTCTCCAGTTTGTTATTGTTCTACATGACAAAAACGGTGATCTTTTTGGAGATCTTGTCATGCTAGCTGATCTAGCCAGCCCACCGTCAATTGCATTCATGATAATAAATGGTCCTGGTATCATTTCGGTGGGCATGAAGGAAGATCTAGAAAGAATGATGATTCCTATGATGTGCCCGGTCATGAAAATTGGTTACATTTCAGCTGCTGCGTCAACAGTGACAGTGATGAGAGTCTGGTGTTTAAAAGCTTTGTTGGAGTATCTAAATGATGACGATTGATCAGTTTCAAATCCTTAGCATACGAAAGTAACTTGAACCATTGTTTTACCTATTTATGTAGAACGCCAGAGTGGGCATATCCACTGGTTTATCATCTATATACGAGTTTGGTCTTTGGTTTGTCTAGCAAATTTATTTTATTTTGTGATCACTCAATATGTATACCGTCGAGATTTGGTAGACTTGCTTGTGTCTTGCATTTCTTGACTGACTATTTTTGTGTTAAATGAATATGGGAAACTTAGGGAAATTAATTGACACATTACCGCTAAACGCGCCTAAGGACCAGAACACCCTGAAATTTGTTGGACGCCCAATCTATTGGAATGGACAGAGTATTGTAATTACAAATGCTTTTATCAATGTATGAGGTATAAAGTCATTTGACCGTAGCAACGCACGGGCATTCAACTAGTTATAAGAAGAAAACGGAATCTTCTTCGGCTTCCGGAGCAAATTGGATTGCATTCTGGCCTATGGAATGAATCCATGGCATTGGTTCCTGAACTTGTAGATTCGCTGCTAGCCTGCTATTCGCTGTTGCCATTCAGCAGTCCTGGAGTTTCAGAGAGAAAAAACAGAACAGAGATAGCAGAAATGGGAGAGGGAACTTACAACGCCATACGGCCCATACCTAGCTTCTGCCACGCCATGGAGGCGCTAGACGAGGGAGACTTACACGAGGGAAGCCGCAGGGCGGCAGCAGATGCGTCCGCGGGCGGCGCCGCGCGCGATGGGTGGGGAGGAGAGCGACGGAACGGCGGGAGATGCCTCTGTTCCGCCGGATGTTCATCGCCGGTGGAAGCGGAGAGGTGGCCGGTGCGTTTGGCTGGAGGTTCATCGCCCTACTCTGGATAATGGGTTTGGCCCATTTACATTCTGAACGAGAGCTTGTAGAATGATCGCTGCTTCATGTCGATTTCTTTTTTCGGCTGGATTTTACTATTCGCTCAACCTAACTTCGTGCGACTGTTCTATGTTGTACCATTTTTTGCGTTGAAATAACCCACTAGCCACTGCCGGAAAATGTTTCTTTGCCGTGAGACGAAACAACACGGCAAAGGCTCTTCAGACCCGGCAAAGGATGGCACGGCATAACTCGGGTCGGCAAAGCCCTTTGCCGTGCGCTTTCGTTAAAAACAACCGCAAAGCCTTTGCCGTGCGCCCTCCTCGCACTGCACGGCACACCTTCCCGCTTTGTCGTGCGCTTTGGTTCCAGCAGCACGGCACAAAACTCTTCTTTGCCGTGCGTTGCGCGCCGACAGCACGGCAAAGAAATATGGCGCCATCAAAAAAAAAATCCCCGTCACCTCGCTGGGAGGGACGGGCTGGCGGCGCGGACTCCGGGACTCGAGGTGGCCGCTCCCCCCGCTGGCGTAGCGTGTGCTCTCGCCGCCGTCGCTTGAGGACGCGGACGCCGCCTCTGAGCTCTCCTCCTCCGCGTCGCCCAGGAAGAAGACGACCGGCGACGGCCAGCAGGAGCGGGCGCGGGCGGAGCGCGGCCAAATGGAAAGGCGGCGCCCAGGAGACGGCCAAACGGCCTGGGGCGGCCAGCCGCGAGGCCGGTGGTGGGGAGCTGGTCTGGCGAGGCGCGTCCCTCGCCGGGGACGGGCTGGGGACGGGGCGGTGGAGGCGTCCACGAAGCGGTGTGCGTCGTCGAGGACCTGGAGTTCCTCCGGTGGTGTTGGCGGCCGGACGGTGAAGTCCGTGGCGTTCGTCGGCGACTCGCTGGCCCGGAACGTGTGCGCCGTCGACGACTCGCTTCCCTGCGGCCTGAGGCAGGACTCCGCCGTGTGCGCCACGAGCTCCAGCGCCTTCCCTTGCTGCTGCCTCGGCGTCGCTCGGCGTCGATGCAGTGTTCAGTGTTCACGAGTCACGACCTGGGAAAAGCGCAGGCCTCACGTGCACGTGATGATATACCTCTAGCTTCTAGACTCCAGGCACACGGATCGTGTGCTTTTCTATGCATGCTGTGAGCCGTTAGATCATGCAGGCGTATCCAATGAATGGTTCAGATACTTGATCCGGGTGAAACTACTCCATCCAATCAGCACGCACGTATTCTTTGCCATGTGCCTGCACATGGTAAAGATCTTTTTGGTTTTTTAATTTACTTTTCTTATTTCTAAACATAATTTGAAAGCGAGAAAGATAGTAAAATATAGAAATTCATCAACTCGCACGTATAAAAGGACTCCATGCCAAAGGATTTCCTTTTTTGATGTTTTGTTCATTTTCTTTGATTTTTTTCAAAAAAAGGTTTAAATGGCGAGCATGGCTATTCATTGAAAGGTGTTGAAATTTTCAAAACTATCGACGGTTCTATGATATAACCACTACTTGTGTACCTTAAAATTATTTTTGTAAAATTTTCAGAGTAAACTATCACACACATGTAGTTCAAATTTGAATTACTTTTGAAAAATCGGCATAAAGTCGTTTAAATAGGCGAAATTAGTTAGAAACCGAGAAAATTCCTAATATTTCTCTATTATCCATCAAATATGGTCTACTTTGTGTGAATATTGTATGGATTCCATTCTTCACCATATTTGTTATACTTGCTTCACAAAAAAAACCATTTTTGGCACTTAGAAAATAAAAAATGATATTTATAAAACTAATTTGAACAAATTCAGTCTTGCAACATTGTTTGTCATACCAAGACGCATCTATATGTCAAATATGGGAACATTATCACAAACTATGTCACAGGAATGGTGATATCTTTGTCATTTGTCTCGAAACTTATACATGTTTGTAGATGATAGACCTTTTTGTGAAGGAATGTTTTGAAAACTTTGTCAAAAATCAAGTTTATAATTTTTCCTACCAACTAATACTCATCAAAGGATTCCATGACAGAGGATTTCTTTTTTTGAGTATTTGTTCACTTTTTTTTTTTTTGAAAAAACGGTCAAAATGCCCGCCGTGTCTATTCAATGAAAGGGGTCGAATTTTTGAAAATTATCGACGGTTCTATGATATAACCACTACTTGTGTACCATAAAATGATTTTTGAAAAAAATTCAGAGAAAACTATCACACACTTGTAGTTCAAATTTGAATTACTTTCGGAAAATCGGCATAAAGTCATTTAAATAAGCGAAATTAGGTAGAAATCGAGAAAATTCCTAATATTTCTGGATTATCCATAAAATATGGTGTACTTTGTGTGAAATCTAGATGGGTGCCGTCTTGCAACATATTTTGTGTATTTGCTTCACAAAAAATATCACTTTTGACACTTAAAAATAAAAAATAATATTTATAAACAATATTTTGAAAACTCTTTTTGCCAATATTGTTTGCCATACCAAGGCACACCCATGTTTAAAATATGGACAATTTATCACAAACTTTGCCATGGGAATAGTCATACCATTATTAAGTAGATAAACTAAAGTAAAAAAAAACTCTTTGCCGTGTACTTTGCCAATGCACACGGCAAAGGATTCTTTCCCGTGTGTTTGTCATATATACACACGGCAAAGCAAATATGTTGGCCGTGCATAGTTCTTTGCCGTGTGTTTTCCTTAGTCTTTGCCGTGCATTGTTCTTTGCCGTGTGTTTTGCTTAGTCTTTACTGTGCTTTGAAACATTGCCATGTGTTGTTCCAACCGTACACGGCAAAGACTACCTTTGCCGTGCGGTTTTCTTTGCCGTGTGTTTTCCTTAGTCTTTGTCGTGTTCCGCAAAACTAGACACACGGCAAAGAGGCAAGCAAATAATGATTTTCCCGTAGTGAGCAACGCAAAAGAGAATATTTGCATATTTCTATTTTATTTTTTGATTTTCACTTTTTTAAGAAACATAAAAAAAATAGTGTGAACCATTTTTCGAGACACCCGTACATATTTTTGAACCCAGCTAAAAAAAAATTTATCTGCAAATGTATTTTGAATATCGTGAATATTTTGTGAATATTCCTAGAAATGGATTGAATTATTAAAAATAACAGTGGTTATTCTTTATTATGATTACTTTTGTACATAAAAATATTTTTTGTGAATACTTAGGAGCAAATTTTAACACACTTACAATCCCAGTTTGAATTAGTTTCATAAAATTGATATGAAGTAATTCAAATGGACGAAAATAACCATAAATATTAAAAATTCAAGAAGTTGGGAAATGTACATGTAATAAGGTCTAGTTTGTGCAAAAATTGTAACGGTACCATTTTGCACTATAATTTTTGTACTTGCTTAAAAAACTCCTTTTGGACACTTAGGAAATGGAAATAGACAAGCAATATTTGTTTGGAACAGCAAGATGCACCTCTTTGGTTTATAAACTATGCAATAAAAATGGAAAAAAAGAAAAAAAAAAAGAGGTTTTACTCTTTACCGAGAGCCAACGAGAGGCTACTAGCAAAGTTAACCCGCTATCCCTATTCTGTCACCCGTGATGGGTTGGAACACATGTCCACATTCTTTGTCCAGAATGTGTCTTTATTGTGAGTTCTTTGTTAGTTTGCCGAGGTGAATTGAGTTTTATCCAATTTTGTCGTATGCAAATTCTTTGCCAACTTTTTTTGTTCGACACTCAACAAAGAGTGCCTTTACGGTGTACCCCGAAAAACTTCTTGATACAATTATTATTTCAATACATTTCCTTTTTGCATTTTTTACCTTTTCATTATTTATTGATAGTAAGAAACCATCAGGGCAGGTCCCAACGGTCAGCACTTTGCGGGTCCCACATGACATAATGCCACGACACTACCATTTGGGCACATACGACAGCATGCAGGTCACCACCGTAGGAGCAGCCACACCAGAATCATGGGACCCACATGTAAGAAGCAGTCAGGGCAAAAATGTGAAGATAATTAAGCGGTTAAAGTTGTAATTAATTGGGGCTAGGCACCCCATTTGCCAGCTCTTTTTGCAAAATTAATGGATAAGCGGATGTATATGCCGCTAGTCCGGTGGTAAAGTCTGTTTGACAGTTGACATAAAGACATCCACCCCGTCCTCATGAGCTAGTAAACAGTGACTCAAATATCACCGATTAACAACCATCGTCCATGAAAATTTTCCCACCATCACTGAATATACGTTTGAGAGTGACAAAAAAAATCCATACCTGCTTCAGCGGGCAATATTTGCCACGCACCCATTTCGGCGACGAAAAATGGATCTTATATGACAGAATTGGGTTGTCATTAAATATGATTTCTGTTGTGTAGTGTACCGAAAATATAGCTGAAGCGAGATTGTTGTAGGATCTAAAAATCATCCTTCGAACGAATCCGAGCTGCCGTGTTACCAGGGAAGCACCTCGCAACACCAATGTCTACCACTCGGGGTTTCACGCCGGCCTGACCGCATGCTACATTCCATGCCATGAAAAAACCTGTGATCGCAGAGGATTTGCCTGAAAGCATCTTATGACTATGGCAACTGGGAGGAGAGAGCCGTTGGGATGGCGAGCTGGTAGGTTGGGGCGTCAAATTAGGTCTCTGATTTGCATGATTCTCAACAGGCGGAACAGAAAAAAAAACGAGGAAGGATTGTAGTGACATGTTTTCTGGAATTCGATAGGATTTAAAAAATGTAGGGATATTGATGAAACATAGTTTTTTAAACATTGCATAAACAGAGACGCTCACGTGCATCTTAAACGTACACGCGCCCTATGAGCGTAATAATGCACAAACTATCACTATGAGCATCTGCAAGAGGCTAAACCAACAAACCTAATTATGAGCACATGAATCCAGAGATAAAAGTCTAAAGATTCCAACAATGCATTTGAATTAAACGGCCAATATGTAAAATCCAGTATGGATCAAATCAACCGAGAATCGTATAAAATTTATGAGAATCGAAGGAGCCCTTAACCTCTCGATCGAATGCTTCGTCTAGTTACTTTCGTTGTCTTCACGTGCCGACAGTCTCGATCTGTGGTATCTGTCATCTCCGGAAGGAAACAATAGCATTTTCGCAAACGATCGACAAGAAGGATCAGATGTTGCAAACGAACACGAATGAGTTGGGACGTGGCTCCTGTTTAATTATGGGCTAGTCGGCAGCCACCTGCCGCGGCGATTCGTCCACGTACTTTATGAGCTAGCTAGTCGGCACTCACCTGCCCATCCACTCATGAGAGCGCACGTGGTGCTTTGTCCACCCTCGATCGGCCTCTAAATAGTTCCTCGTGCAGTCGTGCTGCACTTACTTTACACAACTACCTGCTTCACTCACACAACCAACGCAAGTAAACAGCAGAGCTATTAGATTTTCCGAGTGACAAGTTCAGCGCACGATGGAGCACCAGGGTCTTGGCACCGGCGAGAAGAAGGGTCTCGTTGAGAACATCGAGAAAAAGGGCTTCGTCGAGAACGTCATGGAGAAGCTCCCTGGTGGCCACAGCGATCACCAGCAGACCGGCGGCACCTACGGGCAACAGGGACACACCGGAGTGAGCGCCACGGGGACGCACGACACTGGCGAGAAGAAGGACGTCATGGAGAAGCTCCCCGGTGGTCACGGTGACCACCAGCAAACCGGGGGCACCTACGAGCAGCAGGGATACAACGGAATGACCGACACGGGGACGCACGACACCGGCGAGAAGAAGGATGTCATGGAGAACGTCCTAGAGAAGCTCCCCAGTGGCTACGGTGACCACCAACAGACCACTGGAATGACCGGCACGGCGACACATGGCACGACGCCCACCGGCGGCACCTACGGGCAGCAGGAAAATACTGCAACGACTGCCACCGGGACACACAACACCGATGAAACCGGTGAGAAGAAGGGCATCATGGACAAGATCAAGGACAAGCTGCCTGGACAACACTAAGACCGGTCTATCCACGTCTGCTACCTTTATGGAATAATAAGATCGCGTAGTTCTACCGTACAAACATAATTGAGTCGAGCTCGGCTAGCTCACTTGGTCGATGGAGGAACGAATTCATCAGGGTTTAAGCTTTCACGTGTATGTATGCTATGGCAAATGATATATGTTTGCAAGTCTGTTCTTATCAATTCTCTTTTATACTTGCTCCATGTACCGTTGATTTGGTACATTAATTACTATACTTTCATCAGAAAAAAGTTGGTGCATTTGTGGCTCCGAGTGCAAGGTCACAACAAATGAGACACACACACGGAAACAAACCCACATAATCAAATCCCCTGCTCTAGGTATGCCACAATTGCTCGACTCCCCTCCTTAGGAGGGTCCAAGTTAATTCTCACATCCTTGATAGAAAGGTCAAAGCTGCATTCACGCAATTCATAACGCGAGATGCATCCGACACTCCACGCCATCGACTAAGACTTATGGAAAAAACTGTCGACTAAGACCTAGCAATTATAAAAAATAAAATTAAAAACTAAGACAATATACAATAAAATGAGAAGAAAGAAAAAAAAACCTAACGTACAAGATGGATGCCCCCTACCGAAGACTATAAATATTGGAGGACATCCGTAGAGAAGACCATCATTCATTCATCCTACAAGGCCGCATCTACATCAATCTAACGCCCTAGCCTTCATTGTGTCTGTAGTCTAAAACGTAGACAAATACTTCCCCCGTCGAGCGCATATGTAATATTGACGGGATCATCTTGTAAACACTTGTATATTTATGATCACGCTAGGAATAAATTAAGTTTGAGAGAACTTCACCATCTACCTCATCCTCGATACAGCCTTATTGACATGTGCCACCTACCGAACATATAAACTCGCAACGGTTCACTGAAGCGAGATTACGTAGGACCTGAAAATCATCTTGCGAAAGCATTAAAGCCACCGCCTTACTAGGGAAGCACCTCGCAACACCATTGTCCAATGATTCCAGGTTTCACGCCGGCTCGACCACATCCTAAAAGCGTCTTATGACAGCGGAAATTGGGAGGAGAGAGCGGCTGGGATGATGAGTTACTAGATTAGGAAGCCAAGCTAGGTCTTTGATTTGCACGATACTGGAAAGGTAGGATTGAATCCTATAGGAACTTTTCCTAAGGAACTTTTTGCACTAGTTCCTATAGGAATTCTAACATGCGCTCCAAGCTCTTTCTATAATTTCTTTGGTGGAATCAAACAAGTTTTGGTACAAACCAAATCCTATAGGATTGGAGTTTGCATGACATGGCAATTCTATGATTTTCCTATTCGTACATTTTTCCTATCCTACGAATCAAACATGCCCTAACCATTTGAGCTTCCCTCGGTTCGTGGATGAAAGTCGGTTTGATAGCATAGGAAAAGCAAAACAGTTTTATAGGTTTTAGTGGATACAATTTTTCCTCCAAAATGGAATGCAAATGAATTAGGAGAAAAATTCTAAAAATCCAAGCATGCATGTGAATTATACGTCCAATATATAATGTCCTAAGGATCAAATCCTATAAAATTTATGTGCCCTTAACGTCCGTATGCTTCGTTCTTTTCTTGTCATCACCTGCCGACACTCTCGATCTGTCATATCTCCCAAAGCAAACAAGACCATTTTTGCAAACGAACAGAGGGATCAGATATTTCATGGGGAACTATCTTCTTCCCGGAAGGATAAGAAGTGAGTTGGGACGTGGCGACCGGGCGCGCGGTTCTCTTTATGGGCTAGTCGGCAGCCACCTGCCTACCCACTCATGCAAGCGCACGTCGCGCCCAGCCGCGGTGATTGTCAATCTTACCACTCCACGTACATACTTTATGAGCTAGCTAGTCGGCAGCCATGGGAGCACAGCTGGTGCTTTGTGCACCGTCGAACGGCCTATATATAGTGCATCGTGCTGCACCTGCTTCACACAACCAAGGCAAGTAAACAGCAGAGCTAGCTATTAGATTTCCCCAGTGACAAGTTCAGCGCAAGATGCAGCACCAGGGCCACGGCACCGGCGAGAAGAAGGGCATCGTCGAGAACATCCAGGAGAAGCTCCCAGGTGGTCACGCCGATCACCAGCAGACCGGTGGCACCTTCGGGCAGCAGGGACACACCGGAGTGACCGGCACGGGGACGCACGGCACCGGCGAGAAGAAGGGCGTCAAGGAGAACGTCATGGACAAGCTCCCCGGTGGCCACGGTGACCACCAGCAGACCACTGGAGTGACCGGCACGGCGACGCATGCCACCCCGGCAACGACCGGCACTGGGACACACGGCACCGGTGAGAAGAAGGGCATCATGGACCAGATCAAGGACAAGATGCCTGGACAGCACTAAGCCCGTTCAGACGGCGCCCGCTACCTTTGTGGTGTGGAATAATAAGATGACGCACTTAATTGAGTCTAGTTCAGCTAGCTCACTTGGTCGTTGCAGGAGCGAATCCATCTAGGTTTATGCTTTCACGTGTGTATGTATGCTATGGCAATGTTATATGTTTGAAGTCTGTTCTTATGAATTCTCTTATTACACTTGCTCCATGTACCAGTGATTTCGCACATTAATTACTACACTTTTGCCATAATTTTGTTGGTGCATGCGTGTGGCTCCAAGTGCAAGTTCACAACAAATGAGAGACGCACGAAAACAAACCCATATGATCATATCTCCGCAATTTCACTCTCATCCTCAAGGTACACCACATGTGCTCGAATCCCCTGCTTAGGAGGGTACAAACCTGACAACTTGAGTTGGTAATTTGGACGCCGGTCTAGGAAAACTGGTGATGCATGTGGAGCAGGGAGCTGATCTTGGTGAAGAGTTTAGGCCACGAATCGGCGGGATAAACTCACCTTTTGTCGTTTTTGTGGCTCATTTTGAGTTTGGATGGTGCCTTTTTTTTATGGGGGATAATTATGGATCTAGTGGCTAGGTATTCAGTTGTCAGTTATATCGGTTCACAAGTTCGATGATGATCTAGGTGTGATTTGGATGGTAAATGTGTCTTTTATTTTCAGAATAAATGTGAATAGCTTTAAGCAATAGCAAAGGTGTGTATAGCAATGTCTCGGTGCTTCAAAATAAAATCCTCGTAAGGTGCGGTAAAGAATTACTCCAAAGTATATCTTTTTATTAGATCAAAGTGGGATGAGATACTTTCAAACATCACTAGTAGAAAACACTTATAGTAGACTAGTATCAGTGGCATTTGTTTTTATTATGCGCCACTGATAAGGTGGCGTGCCAAATTTGTGAATTTCATTGTGTTGTTCGTGTACCAATGGCATGTGGATAGGGCATGCCACGCCACTGTACGTAGGACCCACATGACTATCCGGGCGTAATGTGCTGGTGGCATGTGCATCTTTTCACACACCACTAACTATTTCATAAGCAAAAAAAAATCCGCAAAAAAAAAACTATTTCATAAGCAAAATTATTAGTCCGAACAAAGGGCAGGAAGATGTACTCAAGTGAACCACTCATGATTAGAAACATCATCAATATATTCTTTGGGACTGAGTTTGATTGGATAATAATCCAAATCCGAATCAAAGGTAGGGATGACAGCAGATCCAAAGAGGAGTTACACAATCTTTTGTTCAACACGAACAAACTAGACATTCCTTTAAGAAGGAAAAAGTCAGATATAACTCTTGTCTTTAACTCTCCAAGTATTTTTCAAGCTAGCGCGCCTTCTCAAAGAAAGGAGCGGCTCGAAGAACTGGCTTACTTCCTAACTAGACATCACGGCCTGTGATAACCTAGCGATACTTCTAGAAAGACATCAAGATATCACTAACGACCAAGATATAAGTGAGTTTGAAAGGTGTCTTGCTATCAAGGTAAAACAATGTACGACAACGTAAGTTTACATACGGGACAACGTGTCTAGCTGTCTGTCAAATAGTGGGCCCCGATATGAGGCAATTTTCCATTTGTTCTCATGAAATTTTCCAGACTTTTGGAAGTTTAAATTTTTGTAGATTTATTCATGTTCAAAATTTCAAAAGTTAAAAATATTCTAAAAGCTAAATTTTCAAAATTCAAAATTACGAAAATTGAATGTTGAGTCAAAAGTTGAAAGATCTGGAGCAGCCGCACTTCACAGCGCCGCACCGTGCAACGATCGAGCACAAACTACTAGCAACACTACTAGGCGTTGGCCCCCTCACTCGGCTCCACCCTGGTAGGTTTCACACCGGCTCGACCACATCCTCCATTCCATGCCATGAAAAAACTTGCGGTCGCACGGGCTTTTTCTGAAAGCATATTAGGACGAGGACAATTGGGAGAAGAGAGTGGATGGGATAGTGAGTTGGCAGGTTGGGGCCCAAATTAGGCCATTGATTTGCAGGGTTCTCAAAAGGTGGGAGCAGAAAATACAAAGGATTGTAGTGACATGTTCTCTTGAATTCTATAGGATTAGAAAACTGATGAAACAATATTTTCTAAAACACACATATGCTCACATATATTCTCGATCTTACACTTATTCCTATGGACGCACACACGTAAAACACAACTGGTATGAGCATATCTGACAGACTGAGCCGGCAAACTTTGAGAGCACCTACGTCAAAGTGTAGGACTTGAACCATGTGGGCTCATTCACCATGCATAACGAAACTAACCATTTGAGCTACCCTCAATTCCAGGATGTAAGTGTGTTTGATAGCATAAGAAAAGAAAATTAGTTATACGAAGAGGATTAAGTGGATGAAAATTTTCCTCCAAAACTGGGTGAAAATGAATACCAAGGAAAAATTCAAACGATTTCCATAGACGGCCAATATATAAAATCCTAAGGCTCAAGTCCTATAAAATTTATGTGCACTTAACCTCTCGTATGCTTGGTCTACATAGTTTCGTCGTTGTCGTCACCTGCCGACACTCTCTTCGATCTGTCATCTCCCGAAGCAAACAAAGGCCATTTTTGCAAACGAAAAGAAGGATCAGATGCTTCTTTTCCGGATGAGTTGGGACGTGGCGACCTGTGCCTTGAGACGCCCGGCTCCACTTTATGGGCTAGTCGGCAGCCACTCATGCGAGCACACGTGGCGCCCTGACGCGGCGATTCGTCCACGACTTATGAGCTAGCTAGTCGGCACTCACCTGCGCTGCCCCCATCCACTCACGAGAGCACACCTGCTGCCTTGTCCACCCTCCAACGGCCTATAAATCGTGCCTCGTGCTCCACTATCCTTACACAACCACCTGCTTCACTCACACAACCGAGGCAAGTAAACAGCAGAGATAGTAGATTTCCCGAGTGACAAGTTCGGCGCGAGATGGAGCAACAGGGGCACATCGCCGGCGAGAAGAAGGGCCTCATGGAGAAGATTAAGGAGAAGCTCCCCGGTGGCCACGCCGATCACCAGCAGACCGGCGCCGGCACCCACGGGCAGCAGGCACACACCGCCACGGCGACGCATGGTACTCCGGCCACCGGCGGTACCTACGGTCAGCAGGGACACGCCGGCGGCACGGGGACGCACGGCACCGGCGAGAAGAAGGGCGTCGTGGAGAACATCAAGGAGAAGCTCCCCGGTGGTGACCACCAGCAGGCCGGTGGAAACTACGGGCACCAGGGACATACCGGCACGGGGACGCATGGCGCCACCGGAGGCACCTACGGTGAGCAGGGACACGCCGGAGTGACCGGCACGGGGACGCACGGCACCGGTGAGAAGAAGGGCGTCATGGAGAACCTCAAGGAGAAGCTCCCCGGTGGTGACCACCAGCAGGCCGGTGGCAACTACGGGCACCAGGGACATACGGGCACGGGGACGCATGGCGCCACTGGAGGCACCTACGGTGAGCAGGGACACACCGGAGTAACCGGCACGGGGACGCACGGCACTGGCGAGAAGAAGGACGTCATGGACAACATCAAGGAGAAGCTCCCAGGTGACCACCAGACCGGTGGCAACTACGGCCACCAGGGACATGCCGGCACGGGCACGCATAGCACCCCGGCCACCGGCGGCACCTACGGTCAGCAAGGACACACTGGCACGGGGACGCACGGCACCGGCGAGAAGACGGGCCTCATGGAGAACGTCAAGGAGAAGCTCCCCGGTGGCCACGGTGACCACCAGCAGACCGGTGGCGCCTACGGGCACCAGGGACACAACGCCACGGAAACGCATGGCACCCCGGCCACCGGCGGCACCTACGGTCAGCAGGGACACACCGGAGTGACCGGCATGGGGACACACGGCACCGGAGAGAAGACGGGCCTCATGGAGAACGTCAAGGAGAAGCTCCCCGGTGGCCACGGTGAGCACCAGAAGACCGGTGGCACCTACGGGCAGCAGGGACACGCAGACAAGGTGACGCATGGCACCACGGCCACCGGCGGCAATTACGGCAAGCAGGGACACACTGGAACGACTGGCACTGGGACACACGACGGCATCGGTGAGAAGAAGAGCATGATAGACAAGATCAAGGACAAGCTGCCTGGACAGCACTAAGCCCGGCCTGCCCGCGCCCGCTGCCTTTGCGGCAGAATAATAAGATGGCGAACTTCCACCGTACATCCATTAACTTTAACTGAGTCTAGTTCAGCTAGCTCACATGGTCGTTGGAGGAGCGAACTGATCTAGGTTTAAGCTTTCACATGTGTGGAGAGTTTTCGTTTGCTTACAGTTTGTACTCTGGTGTGCAAATTTCGTTTTGGTTCAACCCGTATATCTATGCTATATGGCATCAAATATATATAAGAAACATGTTAAGTTTGTATATGATGCATCACCCATTTCGTTTTTCCTGGTGGTAAGTAATTGTTTCAGTTGTCTCACAGACTAAATGACTAATTACATCAACGGGAAAACAAAACAAGCAATCATGGATGAGAATGATGAAGACAGTGATCGGAGCTGGGCCGGCAAAAATTGGGACCCTATGCCAAAATCTGAAACAGGGCCTACTTTACTAAAACAAATAACCATAATAATGTATTATATGTCATGTTATCTTACTTTTTTTTTAGATAAATGAGGTCCCCCGATTTCGTTTAAATCACCACCAGCAGAGTTGCACAAAACATTCGATTGCGGCAAACGTGATCATAGGTTCAGAACGCCAAACCGACAAAAACATTACATCTCACATGGAGAGGTCCTAAAAAGTACCACAACATAGAAATCATCACTACAAAGCTTATCTCGATTGCGGCGTTGAACTTGAACCGGAGTACCTTGCATGTTTTCGCCTGCTTGTCATTGATATCCGACAGCACGAAGGAGCGCTCCCCTTCCTTCATACAGTATATGAAACTGAAGATGGTTTGCCAGATGGTCTCCGCTGCATGCTAAAGGCAATAACTATCTCTCCCTGGCCATCCAGTCCACGGCGTAGTGCATGGCGGCATCTCCCTGAACTGTGTATCTCTGAATACCTGGATAAGATAGACAGCAACTGTTGTAGACATAGGAGTTCAGTAATTCAAAAGGCAAAATGTGCACAGTTCAACGCTCAGTTGGTTTTAAGTTGTTAAAATTTCTTGCACCCAAGTTAGCCGGCCTGAATCTCCATTATTCGAGTTGGATTGCTATTATTTCTGTTGTCATGTTCACAGCTGATATCCTTTTTTTTTTGCGAGGAAAAGTACGGTACATTAGCCAAGGAACTGCCCAGAAAACAAGAAAATTACATCGAGGTCCCTCTGAACAGTGGCTTCGTCTTCAACGAGGAGAACGCCGCGCCGGCGAAACCTGCCGCGATACCTCCATTGCCTTGGACTGGGAGGATCCCCATCACGAGCAGGAAGTCGATCACTCCTCGGTGCCGAAGCACCTCCACTCTTCACGCTGGTCGACGCCGCCATCTTGGTCAACTGCGCCGCACTCTTCAAGTCGTCATCCACCGGATCCGCCAACCCTCGGCCTCCGGCGAAGGGGATGACCTCCCGAGCACTCCGAGGAGCCGCAGACGAGGTCGGAGCAGCAGGTCCGCGACGGAGCTCCTCCAGAGCCGCGCCGACAGAGAGGTAGCCTACCGCCCACAGAAGACACGTCAGCGCCACCGCTACCACACCAGCGCCGCCAGCCGCCACACCCACACGCACACCTAACTTACATAGCACGGATCCGGGGATCCCCCGACCTCCCGCCGCCGAGGCGGCCGCCGGAGGCCGAGGGATCCGGCGAATCGACGGCCTGGAGCTGATGCGCGCGGAGTTCGCCCAACAAATCGCCCGATCTACTGTAGTTGGGGAACGGGTCAACAGGTCCAAGCTCTGCTATACGGTGGTGCTTCTTGTTCACAGCTGATATCCAGCCTCCTGGAGCACCGAGTGGTGGCACAGAACGTTGGGCCAGGGATTTCCGTCACGTGTTTCGTCAGTACGCTTTCTTGCCCGGCTTCGACTTGGATTAATGGTCCGAACAAGGAGCTTCTGTCTGATGAAAACCCCCCTTTGTATATAAGTATAAACGCTCATCAGGGATATTACGTCCCTCATTACTACTCCCATTGGACAGATAACAAACTGCCATCTCTCACTTCCTAGGTATGAATTCTAAATTTCTGACAGAGTTTACCTAGTTCAGTATCATGTACTTGTAACATTAATAAAGAGGCAACGTGTGATTGCAAGAGAGGGACAGTATGGCGGTTGTATGTCGTATACAAACTTAAGTTGTACTAAAGAAGTGGAGGCAGCGATTTGGCTCATAGGTGCATCTGCACCTATTACGTAAAATAAATTTAGTTTTTTCTCAAAATGTCAAAAAATTACATAAAAAATTCGGATGTACATTAGAATATTATGTGTTAGCACAAAAAAAGGTGTGGTGAAAAAACATTTTTTGTGACCTGTGCAAAAAAGACAAAATAATGGCTCGTATAAACCCATTTTGATGCGTCCGGATTTGTCTTTTTTGCACAGGTCAAAAAAAATATGTTTTCTTCACGTAACTTTGTGTGCTAACATTAAATGTTTTGACGTATATGCGAAATTTTTATTTTGAATTTTTTGACATTTTCAAAATTGTTTTTTGGGTAGTGGGTGCATCTGCACCTACTACCCGAAGTGGATTACATTGGGTTCCTATACCTTTGTAGAAAACAGAAAAGAACTCCAATGGACTCTCCATTCTAATATAATTGTTAGTTCCTATTGTATATAATCTTTGTTCCATCAAACCTCGGTTGTCATGGTAGGATATGCTTAAGCAGTGCGCGGAAGATTTAGTCACTGGTATGTGTAGTTCATTACCTCATCAAGTATCAATCTATTAAATCAGAGGCCGTTGGCAAACCTCTTAACTGAAAATGCACAGTTACGGATGTAAGTTGAGCCATGCTTCTTATTATGCATTTTGTTAATTTGTTTTCCTCCTAGCTACTAGATGTGTAGATCATATCGCCTGAAAATTTGAGTATATGTTTGATTTTCCGTCTTCGACAAAATAGGTATGGTATTATAGGTGGCGATCATCTAGTTAAAAATGTAGTGTGCCTGAAACTATCTGAATTAGATTGCAAAAAAAGTAGCGAGGGTCGGCTGGATTAGGTAGGATCATCAGTTCATCACCATTGTCCTGCTCCTGCTGCTTATCAAGAGGAACCATCTTCATCTTCTGACTGCTCAAGAGAATCGCCGTCCTCATATTTGTCCAGATAGGGAGGGTCAGGGTTATCATCGTACTCCTCTTCAAGAGCTGACATAGCAAAACATGCCGTGGAACACGATTGTCGCTACCGGGGATGTAGTCTTGTTGCGTATGTACGCTTTGATCCTTTTCGCAACGGCAAATGTGACTATCGTGGCAGGGAATGTGTTGGGGATTGCCGATGACAAGCTTGCTGAATGCTTTTGAAGGCGCCCACGGGCGGAGGTGTCCATATGAAACGGCTGCGCCCAGCCACGGTAGCTGAAGCGGATATGAAGTCGATTCCGTCGGCGATGGCCTCATCAAATGCCGCACCCATATTTCCTGCACACTTTGTAAGAGACAACGCGCGCGCTCGGGGCCATGCCAACGGCGGTCCCTCTTGCGTAACCATAGAAAGACGCGTTTGTTAGATCGATCTCCAGGGCCGTTGGAGTCCAACGACTCCACGACCCGATCCACTGCGCCATGATCGGGGGCGCCCAACCGATCGATGGTTGGTGGGCCCCTGTGGCATGCGCTATAAAGAGAGGTGGGGGCCGGCGGCTCGTAGTACGAGGTTCACCACGAGCCGGACGCCCCACCGACATCACCACCCGATCTAGGTCTAGCGCATTGTCACGGGAAGCACCACCGACGCCACTGCCTCGTCACCGACGCCACTGCCCGTCATCGCCGCCGTCCACCATGGCCGGCAGCTCGGCTGTTTCTGCACAGGGAGAAGGTACAGTACCTCCTCCACCTCGGCATCTACTCGATCGTGTCGAATTCGACACTAACAATGGTATCAGAGCCACGGGCTTTGGATCCGATTCGAGTAGGAGAAGAAAAAGAAAAGAAAAGCAAAAGAAATTTCCCTCCCGTGGAACCCTAATCGAAAAGAGGGAAAATAACTCACCGATGGCCCTCGGGCTTGAAGGCAAAGAGCGCCGCCGTCGTGGCCGCGCCGTTCCTCTCGATCTCGATGCGCATCGGCAAGCCGAGGCATCGAGACGAAGAACTTAATCCCGCAAAGGGAAAAAGGGCACCGCGGCCAAACCTTTCGACGGCGGCGTGCTCACCAAGAGGCGAACGCACGACCGGCGAAGGGCTGGCAACGGCGCCACCACCTTCCTCTCGTCGACTTGCTCCGGCGACAGAGACAGCGGGTGGAGGGGAAGGAGAGAGGGAGGGGAAGGAGAGAGGGACACTCGCAGCCGTCACCGGCGCCGCCGCTTTTGTGCGGACGCAGCTGCGTGCGGGACAGAGGAGAGAGCGAGTGAGAAAGAGAGAAGAATGCGGCTAGGGTTTCGACCGGGTCAGCGTCAGCTGTTTTGATCCGGCGAAACGCACGGAGAACCGTCCGATCGCATCGGACGGTCACGGGCGAGAGGCGCGTGGCAGAGCAGGCCATGGGCCGAAATAAGGCCGTGGGCCGTAGTTTCTGTCCACCCCGCGCAGCAGATAGCAAAAGGGCCGTGGGCCTCATGTTTTTTTCGCACAGAAAGTATTTAAAATGTTTTCTGTTTTGTTTTTTTACAGAAGTCATGTTTTAGTTATGTTTTCTTTCTGTTTTCCTATTCATTTTTATCCAACGAAAATTTTGTTTAGGAAACAGAAGAAAAAAAAAAGAAATACTCGTGAAAAGTATAAAAGTTTATGAATTTTATTCATAATTTTCCGCTGCAAAATAGATAAAAGGATTTGTAAAAGAAAATAGAGTTAAAAAGTGATAATCATTTTTTCTTTATTAAGAAAATGTTAAAGTAATTTATAAAATGATTATGATTCTGTTATTAATATGACCAACGTTATTAAATAACACAATCGTGATTAATAGATGATTAAAGGCGCTTTTATTGCTATTTTCTGCCCAACGGTGATGTTGTTTTAAAATTGCGCAAATAGTTGCTTATTTCGAATTTCGACCAACGTTGAATTTGTTTATATGCAATTGTTGTCTCACTAAATTGTGACTTTCAGGAGGTTTCTATCTGATGGGTTGCATAAAGGATGTCCCTACTCTGAGAGGTGACAATTACTCCGAGTGGAGAAAGAAGGTGGATTTGGCCTTTGTCTGCGCTGAGGTTGACTGGGTTGTGGAGACTCCAGAGCCAGTTAAACCAAAAGAGCCTGTCAGAGATGAAAAAGATGATGATAGTGCTTGGGAGAAAAAAGAAGAGGGACTATGCTCCGTTTGAGATGGCGTATACCCTTGAAAACAAAAAGTGGCAAACCGCCAATAAAAAGTGTATGACATTTATAAAGAATACAATTGAGCAAGCTATTGTTGGCTCAATTGCAGAGTGTACTTCCGTAAGGGAGTTCCTTGAGAAGATAAAAGGGCCAGTTCACTGGCTCTTCAAAGATATATGCCACCCAACTGCTGAAACAGTTGGTAACAGAAAAGTACACTGGAAGTGGACATGGCATCAGGGAGCACATCTTGAGGATGAGCAACTTGGCTGCTAAACTTAAGCCCATGGATGATGACCTGGAGCTAAAGCCTACGCTCCTTATCCACCTTGTCATGGCTTCATTGCCCGCACAGTTTGAGACCTTTGTTGTCAATTACAACATGTCGCCTGACAAATGGGACGTTGAAAAGGCTATAGCTATGTGCGTGCAAGAGGAGGAGAGACTCAAAGCCTCAAATGGTGGTTCTCTGAACTACGTGAAGGACAACAAGAAAAGGAACTTCAATCACAACAGTAATGGTCCTCCCTCAAAGCCACATGGCAAATGTCACATGCACTATCAGCATCAACAGAAACCACCTCTTCCAGTTGACAAAGACACTTGCCTGGTGTGCAAGAAGACTGGGTACTACAAGAAAGACTGCCCCATCTGGCTAAAGCAAATAATGGCAAAGAGAGGTAACGATATTGTTTCCTTTGTGAATGAATCCCTGTATACACAGTTTTCAAAATCTACTTGGTGGATTGACTCAGGTGCAACTGTTCATGTTGCAAATTCTTTACATGAATTCCATTCGACGCGGACTACGCAAAGAGGAGAAAAGACGCATTGAAGTTGCGAATGGAGTTCAAGCAGACGTTGAAGCTATTGGCGACATCTCTTTGGAGCTAGCTGATGGATTCACGATTTTGCTTAAAGATGTCCTTTATGTTCCTTCGGTACACAGAAATTTAATAAGAGTGTTATTTTGGACATGGCAAGTGTGCCATATGGTGTAATAATGATCATGTGGGAGTTGCATTACTCCACAATGAGCTTTATTTGTTATCTTTATGTGATAAAGTATTTTCTGTGTGCAAAGTGAATGAACATGTTTCCGCGTCGAACAAAGAACAAAAGAAAAGAAAGAGAACTCATGACTCATCGAAATTGTGGCACTGTCGTTTGGGCCACATTTCGAGGGGGAGAATTGAAATCCTTGTTAAAAATGAAATTCTTCCGCCATTAGAATTATCAGATTTAGAACAATTCATAGACTGCATAAAAGGAAAGTATGTAAAACAAATCAAAAAGGGTGCAAACCGAAGCAAAGAAACACTAGAAATTATTCACACTGAAATTTGTGAACCATTTCCTGTGAAAAGTGTGGATGGCTATGACTCGTTCATAACATTCACAGATGATTACTCTCGATATGGTTATATTTATCCAATAAAAAAATCTGAATCATTGGATAAGTTCAAAATATTCAAAGCTGAAGTTGAAAATCAGAACAATAAAAGAATAAAGATAGTGAGATCTGACCGTGGGGGGGAGTACTACGGTCGACACATGTGGCGCCCCGACCTGACTGCTATACAGTGATACTGTGTCCCCGGTTATCCGATACCACCGGACACACTATCAAAGCATAATAGAGAGATCAAGACTTGTGGAACAACTGGCACATCACAGACTCTACGACACAAAATCATATAGTTCAACTCTTATAATAGAGAAAGATAGCAAATGACAACCAGAGGTCACAGACCCAACACTACAACAGGCGGAAGCGAAGTGTGTTGTTCTAAACAACAAGAACCAAATTATGGCCTAAGAGGCCTACAAAATAAACAACCAGCGCCAGCTGTTGCGGGATGTCCCAAGCTGCCACCTGGGAACCCCAGACTACTCGTCGACGTCCACAAAGAACCCACCTTCGAGGGCGGTGAAGTCCTCTCCTGAAAATAAGCAAACGACGTTGAGTTCGACGAACTCGCAAGATTAAGAGCTAATATATGCTCCATGATTGGCTTTCAAAGGTTTTATGGCTGTTTTGCATAAAGCTGATTTTATTTATAAAACACAACTCCATGGCATCGACTAATCAGATTATTTTTAAAAAAGGGGTAAGAAGTGACTCTTTTCTCTTGAATCACATTTCTCACCATTCATCACCATCATCCACGTTGTACCTGTTCATCAAAGGCACCTCCCCGAATCACCCTCGAGGAAGCTCACCTTGCATTTGTGAGTGGTACCTCTAGTACCCAGTTTTTAATCATTCCGTTAAAGTTATTCTATGATCCTACCTTCACTTCCCAAGTTCGTCCATAACCGCGGACACGGCTTTTCGAAAAGATTTAACCCTACAGGGGTGTACAAATGTTTGCCACGCGTACCGTCCGGCCCATTACCTGATCATTAGCTCTCTTCCTTGGAGAGCCGGCTGGGTGGGAGCGGTGTCGACTTCTCCCTCGTTAAGGACTAACCCAGGATCATCAGTGAGGACGAAGCACGGATCATCGACACCGTGCCCCGTGGCCACTCATTTTCCTAACACCACAATCCTCAATCAGTTCAAAATCCACCATCATCACGCACGCGCAAATGGAAGCCCGAACTAGAGGACCCTGGCTAGCCCCGCTCGAGTTATTTAGTCTATGAGGGGTCCTGCAAATGCATAGGCCTCACGCATGGTTGCACGCTCAGTCTTGGTTCAAGAGGTAAAGAACTCGCACCTAGGCGGCGAGAACGAGACAAAACACCACAACCACAGTGGCCTCTCATCCCCACCTTCTTAGCATTTTATTATCCATCTCCACAATTCTCCACCATCAACATCACTGTCACAAGTTAACACCTATTTCCAGCATTCACCATCCTTAGTACCACTAGGCATTTCACTAAGCATGGCTAAGCACTTGCATAGCATACTAAGTATTTTATGGCCAACAATACAAACCTATGGTATCAGGAAGGTAAAACAGGTATTGGCAACAGGATTCTAATGCAACTAGTAGGATACTCTAACCCAGGCAAAAGACCTTTAGAACCGCATGCAATATTATAGTGGAGAAAAATAATTGCGGAAAATAGGGTAAGATATGCTCAGAGGGGGGATTACGCTTGCCTTGTTGAGGGTACTGGTAGGACGGATCGTCACGAGACGGGGGTGGCACTTCACCTCCTTGATCTACCGGTGCACAAAACACGGGAAGATACAATCAAACACCACACATGCTAACATATGCAATGCGCAATCACATGATGGCATGATAATTTGAATGCACCATAAAAGTATTGAACAAGATCAACAAGTTAAATGGGGTCCCCATTATATTTATGGCATTATTTGGAACAAACCCCATATTTAGACTTAATGATTTTAATTACTACTAGAGCACATTATTGTAATTGTGATCAATTATGCATGATGATGATGATTCTGGGTGATTCATATTATTCTGAACATTTTGGTATAAGGAACACCTTTTTCGGATGCCCCGATTAAAAGTTATTGATTTTAGAATTTCCTCTTTTTAATTGTTTACTTTTGAATATTTTATTTTCAACAAGTATTAAAAGTTATTTCCTCGGATTCGAGAGAGATGGAAGAAGTAGTTGAATCATCGGTGTTCGACATCCCTAAAGCGCGAGGGAGTAGCCGGAATCATGCGCCGAAGTGAGAGGAAAAACAGAAAAAGGAGCAACTAAAAAAAAGAAACGGGCCATCCAGCCCTCCACCCGGCCTGGGCCGGCTGGCAGGCCGGCCTGCTAGCAGAGGCCAACGGCCTCTCCACCGGTTTGGGCCGGCTGGTGGGCCGGCCACCTAACAGAGAGCAACGGCCTCCCGGTCGGCCTGGGCTGGCTGTGAGGCCGGGCAGCGCTGCGTGCGAGCTGGGCGAGCGTGCTTCTGCGGCGATGGAACTCCGGCGAGCAACGCGTCGGCTACGGCGAGGGAGAGCAAGGGGGAAGGGCACGGTAAGGTTCAGCATCTCACCCTCTTCGCGTGGGCTTGCCCGGTGAGGATGGAGACGGCCGGAGAGCGGCGTATTGCGGTGGCGGAGCAGCGGACGACAGCGGCGAAGAAGCGGACGGCGACGACGATATAGGGCAGCGCGGCTCGATTCCTCTGGCAGGGACGACGAGCACGGCACGGCGGAGCTTCCTGCACCCTTTGATTAGCTCGGGGGCTCCTCAGTCGCCGGCGATTCGGGGATGAAGCTCGGCGGCCATGGCGGCTTTGGGGAGCTCGGGGGAAGGAGGATGGGGAGCGAGGCAAGCAGGTGCGGGGTGGGGAGCAGTGGCCTCGGGTGCGGCTTGACCTTAACGTGGTCCAGGGGAGCGAGAGAGGGCACGGCGTGGTGCCTGGTTCGGCTGGAGCGTGACCTCGGTCGCTACAGCGACGAGGAAGACGCTGTTTTTGCAAACAGGCCCCTGGCCAAATTTCTCCCATCACGGACGGGTCCCTGGACTATTACAAAGAGGTCCTTTTCTCTTTTATATTTGAAACAGCAACTTCCCGGATTTAATTTAAGCACCAAAAATATTTTAGAAAAATCTGGGAAAATTCCAGTAGCCTCCCAATATGATAGAGGAGCACCACAAATTTTGGTGATCCAAAATAAATTGTTTTACACGACTTTTGTTCAACGGCTTCAAATATGGCATTTTGCTAAATTCAAATTGTTGAGAATTAGGACAATTGCAAAATATTGTTTTCAACCCTTGGAACTTCCTTGACAAATCTGGATTTGTTATTTATAATTGAAGCAATTCATATTTGAGGTTTGTCAAGGTTATAATTTCTTGAACAATTTTAATTAGGGATGCCATGATGCAATGCATGCAAAGCAACAGTGAAAAATTTACTCGGGTTTTTAGATTTCCGAACTTTGGGCTGTTACAACACACTCCATATGGCCAAGTCCCTGGACCTTTTGCAAGGTTTCTCCAGGAGAATGGCATAGTTGCCCAGTATACAATGCCGGGTGACCCACAGCAAAATGGAGTAGCTGAAAGGCGTAACCGTACCCTTATGGATATGGTGCGCAGCATGATGAGTTATTCCACATTACCAGTGGGATTATGGATGGAAGCGCTTAAAATCGCTACCCACATTCTCAACAGAGTACCAAGCAAGTCGGTGCCCAAAACACCGTACGAGTTGTGGACAGGAAAAGTACCCTCTCTACAACACTTCAGAGTGTGGGGGAGCCCAGCTGAGGCAAAGTTGTTCAATCCCAATATTGCAAAGTTGGACCCCAAAACAGTAAGTTGCCATTTCATTGGCTATCCTGAAAAGTCAAAAGGTTTCGTTTCTACTGTCCAGACAGATACACAAAGTTTGAAGAAACGAGACATGCAGTCTTCTTAGAGGACGAATTGAATAAGGGGGAGCATGGTAGCTCGGAAAATTGAT
Organism: Poa pratensis; assembly: GCA_947311845.1. Classification (NCBI taxonomy): domain Eukaryota; kingdom Viridiplantae; phylum Streptophyta; class Magnoliopsida; order Poales; family Poaceae; genus Poa; species Poa pratensis. Next base: position 1,278,098 of record CAMZMU010000124.1, read on the forward strand.
CTCGAGGAGAAAAGGGTGCATGCCTATGATTCAGGAACCATTTTTCGCTCTACCTGTTGTACCTGCGCCGAAAATTCCTAAGATTGAGGTACAAGTGTCTGTTGTAACTCCAACCACATCAACTATGGGTAAAGATTCAGAACCTATCCGTCAGGAGACGACTGAACCTAATATTGAACGTGAAAGGGAGCCGGAGCAGCCTTTTATAGAAAGTGCACCAGAAATTGAGGCACCGCATGTGCCAGAGAATGAGACCCTTAGAAGGTCTAAAAGAGCTAAAAAGTCAGCTATTTCTAATGATTATAAAGTTTATAATACAAAATTAGCTCATATGGAAGATGATCCCAGTACATATGAAGAAGCCATGAGAAGCCGTCACTCATCAAAATGGGTGGAGGCAATGGAAGAAGAGATGAAATCGATGAGTTCCAACGAAGTTTGGGACTTAGAAGAAATTCCCAAAGGAGCCAAAACAGTAGGCTGCAAATGTGTATACAAAACTAAGTATGACTCAAAAAGGAATGTAGAAAAATAGAAAGCCCGTCTAGTGACAAAAGGATTTACACAAAGAGAAGGGGTAGATTACAATGAGACATTTTCACCAGTCTCATGTAAGGATTCTTTCAGAATCATAATGACACTAGTTGCACATTTTGATTTAGAGCTACATCAAATGGATGTAAGGACGGCTTTTCTAAATGGGGATTTAAAAGAAAATGTCTACATGAAACAACCCAAAGGTTTTATCATGGAAGGCAAGGAAGATATGGGATGCCACCTAAAGAAATCCATTTATGGATTAAAGCAAGTTTCAAGACAGTGGTATCTAAAGTTTAATGAGACTATTAAAAGTTTTGGATTTAAAGAAAATGTTGAGGATAACTGCATTTATGCAAAGTTTAAAAGTGGGAAATATATTTTCCTGATCTTGTATGTGGATGATATCTTGCTTGCTATCAGTGATGTTAGTCTGCTACTAGAAACAAAGAAGTTCTTATCCTCAAATTTTGATATGAAAGATCTTGGTGAAGCATCATATGTTTTGGACATTGAAATTCACCGAGACAGAAAAAACGGAGTCTTAGCTAGGACTATATATCGCAAAAAGCATATTTTGAAAAAGTTCTTAAAAAGTATAATATGCATAAGTGTAGTGCCACACCTGCACCTATAGTCAAGGGCGATAAGTTTGGGAAATTCCAATGTCCCAATAACCAGTACGAAGTCGACAAAATGAAAGCAATTCCATATGCTTCGGCAGTTGGAAGTCTACAGTATGCACAAGTGTGCACTCGCCCTGACTTAGCCTATATCACCGGAGTACTCGGTAGATATCAAGAAAATCCAGGCACGGAGCACTGGACAATGGCAAAGAAACCATTGCGCTATGCGCAAGGCACAAAGCACCTCATGCTGACATACAGAAGATCTGATTCCCTAGAAATGAGAGGGTATTCAGACGCATATTTTGCGGGAAATAAAGATGATAGAAAATCCACGTCTGGATACGTGTTCACTCTCGCAGGAGGGGCTATCTCATGGAGAAGCTCCAAACAGTCAATAGTTGCATCATCCACGATGTATGCAGAATTTATAGTAGCTTATGAGGCCACATGGCAGATGATATGGCTAAAGAAATTTATACCCGACTTGAAAGTGGTAGATTGTATTAACAGATCACTAAAGTTGTACTGCGACAACCAGCCTGTAGTATTTTATGTTCACAACAACAAGTCGAGTAATGCTACAAAGCCAATAGAAATAAAGTATTATGTTGTGAAAGATAAAATCCAGTATCAAACTATAAGCCTCGAGCATATAAGTACAAAAGAAATTCTTGCGGATCCGCTAACGAAAGGCTTACCACCCAGCGTGTTCATGGAACACGTAGCCGGCATGGGTTTAATGGAAAGCCTATGATTCCTGAATTATTTGAGGCCTAAACGTAACCGAAATTGTTTCAAAAAACAGAGAAGTATATTGTAGCTGTCTGATTCTATCGGCAATTGAGCTGTGACGATGAAACATGCTCTATGTACTGATCTATAACGAAACGATTAAAATGAAAGTATAAAGTTAAAAGTAAAAGTGGAGATCTAAGGGGAGAATGTTAGATCGATCTCCAGGGCCGTTGGAGTCCAACGACTCCACGACCCGATCCACTGCGCCCTGATCGGGGGCGCCCAACCGATCGATGGTTGGTGGGCCCCTGTGGCATGCGCTATAAAGAGAGGTGGGGACCGGCGGCTCGTAGTACGAGGTTCACCACGAGCCGGACGCCCCACCGACATCACCACCCGATCTAGGTCTAGCGCATTGTCACGGGAAGCACCACCGACGCCACTGCCTCGTCACCGACGCCACTGCCCGTCATAGCCGCCATCCACCATGGCCGGCAGCTCGGGCTCGGCTGTTTCTGCACAGGGAGAAGGTACAGTACCTCCTCCACCTCGGCATCTACTCGATCGTGTCGAATTCGACACTAACAGCGTTCGGGATGGCGGACCCGACGACGGTGGAAGCGATGTGCATATCGTGTCCGAGGGTGTCGAGCGGCGAGCTGGACTCCTCCATCTCATTGATCAGGCCTCCAAGATCAACCTCGTAACCCTCGGACACGGCACACACACTGCTTCCACGGGTGCCGATCTGCACTCCCCCATCTCCTGGTTCCTCCAAATTTATGCCTTTGATTTGCAGGATTCTCAAAAGGCGGGAATAGAACAACGAAGGATTGTACTCACATGTTCTCTTGTATCCCACAGAATTAGAATACTACAGGAATTCAGATGAACCATTGTACAAACACAACACAGATGCTCACAAATATGCACCTACGCTCACACCTATGGACCTATGCGTGCACGCGCCACCCATATGAGCTAGCATATCAGAAACACTGAGCACCTATGTCAAATGAATAGGACTTGAACACATGTGGGCTGGTTCCAACACAAGGAACCTAACCATTTGAGCTACCCTCGGTTGGCGGTTGAAAGTGTGTTTGATAGTAGCATAAGAAAAAAACAAAACAATAATATCAGAAGGTTTTAGTGGATTAAGTTTTTCCTCCAAATTAAGTAGAGTGCAACTGAATCCCAAGAAATATTCCAACGATTCCAATAATGCACTTGAAATAAACGGGCAATGCATAAAATCCGAAAGATCAAATCCTCTATAAAATTTCTGTGAATCGAATGAGCCCTTGACCTATCATCGTGTGCTCCGTCTAGTTACTTCCGTTGTCGTCACGTACCGACGCGTACTCTCGATCTCCCGAAGCAAACGAAAAGAAGGATACGTTTTCTGGGGAGCTATCTTGTTCCCGGACGAATACGTACAGTAGCTCGATCCGCACCGTCCGCCGGCGATCCAACGGCCCGTAGGACACGCCCGTGTTGGTTTTGCATAAAATCCCTTCCCTTATCGACAAATCAAACCCGCAGTCCACAACTTCACGATTCGAAGGCTGTAACTTTAATATGGGAAAACTTGAAGGGCCTTTCTAAAAAATCATCGCCACTTCCCCCTCCCCCCTCTCTCCCGCGCGGCGCCGACGCGCCACTCCGCTGCTCCGGTGCTCCCCCGTCAAATCGGACGATACCACAGGCTCCGCCGCCGCCTCCTCTTCGTCTCCGCCGTCCGCCGCTGCATCCGACATTTCCACCGCCGTCTACACACAGCACGGGCGATCTCGCCGCCGCCCGCCGGGAGCCAGCGCCGGTGGTGACTCGCCCTTACGCCCGCACGCACCCGGCGCGCCCGAACGCCACCTGGCGGGCGCGCGCGCGATGGAGGCGGTGTTCGGCGCCTACTTCCCCGCGGCGGATCTGGATCGCAACGGCCGGATCAGCGGCCAGGAGGCTGTCGCCTGGCTGATGACGATGGCGTAGCCCCCGGAGGCCCTGGCGAGCGCGCCCCTATCCCCGACCCGCGCCTCGACGTTGCAGACGACAGCGCCCTCGGGGAGCACGCCGAGCGGGAGCACGTTGCCGATGGCGACGGTGGCCTTGCGGCCGCAGTAGAGCGACTGGCCCGTGTACATGCCGGCGTGGCCATCGCCAGGAGGAGCGCCTGTCGTTCCGGCGGGACCAGCGGCGGGGAAGAGCACACGGGAGCACCTCTCACAGACGCACCAGGTGTGTGTTCTCTCTGTCCTCCACCTCCGATCTCACTCTCTCTACCGTCTCACATCTTCTTTGCTCTTTCTCTCTCTCAGTACCTGGAGGCGGCGAAGACGTGGAGGCGGCGCACGCGAGGATCCAACACTACGTCCTCAACTCCATCTCGACCGGCAGTGGCGACATCTGGTCCCCAGCGTGTCCCTGGCTGCGTTTTGAAGGTCCTCCAGCCCCTATCCTCCTGCACCGAACCTGCAACCACTCTTTCCCTTCCTACGCACATCAGCAAGGTGATGTGCATGATCTCTCCTAGCTCTCTTCTATTTTATATGGATCTGAAAATAGCATGCTGTTAGATGTAATTTGGCGTGCTGTACCTGAAGGAAGAGTAGGGGTAAAATTACCTACGGGAAAAGCTAATTTGGTCTGAAACTTTAGTTTATGCCTACAAGGCGTTCGATGAAAAGGCGAGCTAGCTGCAGGGGGAAAGGATCAATCTAAGTACTTCTCAATTTGCTTAGTAGCTTTTTTTCTCTCTAAAATTTAGCCTACATCCGCAGTTGCTTGCATGGACTTTGTACTACCTCTCTTTATGTATAAGTTATGATGTACCCTGCACCTATTTTTTTCTTTTGGCATTATGAATGAGACGCAACACATCTTTCATCTCCTGTGATAATATTGGTAAAAATATATGTGCCTTCCACAAAAATATTGTTATATGAATGGTTGCTCTAAAACAGTGCGCTGTTCGCTGCAATATATCATGGTTATACGAGTTCCATGTGCAAGATATATTTGCTAAATAGATGAGTGATTCGTAAGAACAATAATCAGTTATCAGATTTAAGGCCCGTGTCGTGTCAGTTTTGAACAGGTTTAGGTTTTTGTATGGTATCATTCCTGAAATCAATGTACAGATCGTATTCTGATTACCATTAGAACATGCTTCTTTGCAGGGACGACTCTTTTCAGTTTGGGATTGCTTCACCTTGTGGTTGATGGTCGTCTGGTTTGTCTTCTAGGTATCTATTTTTACTGCCCTGCTTATTTATATGCGGTACTGTTATTTCCTGGTCTTTCTACTATCCATTTGTTTTCCAGATATTTTGCGAGCTACTGATTCTGCTATGTGTTATCTACATATTGTGGTGGTGTGTCCGTAGGTTAGCGTCAGTCTTAATCATGGTCTTTAGGTTATCTTTTTTGCATGGTGTACCTCATAGTGAATTTCACCATATAGTTGTGTTGATGATATTGTAAGAGTTCTGTTTGCAGTTTACACTAAAGCTTAACTATTGATTAGACAATTGGTGGTGGTTTCTTGCTTTTCTACTGGTGTCTTACTGATTTGCTATGATGATAATTGTTGTGGCGATGAATTTGTTCACTTGATGAGATATCTGAATTGATCTTTCAGCTTCAGTTGACAATTTTGTGCAAAGTAGAAAAGTAACAATTGTTTGTTCTGAAGTTCTTCTATCGGTTTTTGTTTGTTATGAAATAGTCTATTGTTCCACTTATGTTGCTACGGGTTTAAAATACTACCTCCCTTCCATAACGTAACAAATAAAGCACGCCTTATGCTATGGGAATTGAGATTTATTTCTATAATAACTCAGTGCTGAGCAGTAATTTTTTTATAATTTGACCAGTCGGTCTCTTACATATCCATTATCAAAATGTATATCTCCGTGCTGGTTTACCCTTTGCGTGACACATACTGATTGGTTCACTGAGGTGGTTTTAAAATTGCAGGGCTAAATCGTTATTTGTTGAAGACCATCAGTCTCTTACCTAAACAGCCAACCCTCCTTTGCCACGTATAATAGTTGTGTTATATAACATGCATAGTTCAGCCTAGGCCACTGCCATCTTATACATGTATGCTCTTCATTTTGTCATAACTAGATGATTTTTAGTGTTCATTATACAATGGTTTAATTGTTTGCGTTCTTCAGCTTATTATGTATAACTAATAAAGTAATAAGGTACAATCACCTATAGTTTGATTGGCGGAGAGTTGATTAGCTATATATATGCATCATGTGAAACAGGAAATTGGATATCGGACAATCTCAGGGGATACATTTGAAACAGTTCGCAGGGAACCGGAGATTAAACCTAGATATGAACACATACAGTTTCAGTTTGAGTATCAAACACACTGTTGCAGTAGGTAGTGTCCTGTTGTTCGTGTGAGACTTTGAGAGATAGGTGACAAACTAAATAAATACTGATACTTGACAGAGGATATATATGAAAAAATAGGTTAATGTATATGAGCAGTGACCAAATTTAGAAAAGAGGGAACCTGATGTATGTTTAACCCAGGAAGGACTACCGGTCTTGGGACCGAACAAGGGATGTATTCTTCATTTCCTGTAGGTCAGTTCTTGATGCTTCTCCTATGCTCCCTTTTTGTGCCCATAGGTAAGAGATCAGCTGTGCACTTGATCGTTTTGGATTTAAGGAAATCTCACATGGATCGTAATCGATGGAACCTTCAAACTGATCATGCTCATGACAGGTGCATCAGATCATTTCTTGCAGGTGCATCAATGAAGTGCAAAATTTAGATCTCGTGACAGGGTACATCTGCTCCCTTACCAAGAACAGCAGAAGTAAGAAAAGGGAGATAGAGGGTCGAGAATATGTACAGCCTAAGAGATGTTCGATGAAAGTCCTAGCAGGCTGCAGAGCAATTAATTCTTTTTTGTTACATGTATTTTTTAAGCTGAAAGAAATTCCAGTGAAATTATGATGTGTACCGAAAATATGCTGAAAATGAAATTCCGCTTTATTGGACAAATATTTCTATTTGATGTTATGCTTCACAGGCTTATTATACTTTCCTTCCAGCTGCAAATTATGATTTATTGATGCCTAAGATATGTTCGATGAAAGTCCAAGCAGGCTGCAGGGGAAATTAATTCTTTTCTGTGCTACATGTATTTTGTAAGCTGAAAGAAATTATTTTGATGTCAATTATGATGTGTACTGAAAAGATGCTGAAAATGAAGTTTCACTTTATTCGACACTTAAATATTTCTCTTAAGATCTTATGCTTCAGCGGCTTATTATATTTTCCTTCCAGTCTGGAGATCAAATAAATAGGTAAAAGTTTTCTTCTTTTAGTGTTCCTGATGTTAAGTAATTAGTTGAGTTAGCAAGAAAGGATCAATCATAAAGCTTTTGTTAGCCAAGCATGGATCCTATCTGATTACTTGTGGTGTTGGTCTGGCCATCATCTTGATCCGACCAGTACCTCTATGATGTCAATCTAGACACTATATTAATCAGACTATCACCCACTTCTTATTTTTAATGGTTTTGTAGATGGATTATATATATTCCTCTCTTCCTATGTATAAGCATCTCGCAGTTCAGCTAATGGCAGTATTTTTTTTATTTTGCAAATGGTTTCATTGTAAGCCACAATGTCTGCAATGGTAAATGTGAGCATCCCGCAATTTAGCTAATGGCAGTACTAAAAAAAACTTTCACTTTTTTGCTATAAGCCACAATGTCTGCAAAGATAAATGCATTATACAAACAACGCCACCATTTCTATTTACAAAATATATTATGTAATCAAAACAAAAAAAAAAACAGGTTATATTGACAGAAATATCCACCAAGGGCGCGGCGTGCCGCCGCGCCGAAATTCAACTAGTAAAGTATTACGGCACTACAGGTATGAGCATATTGGATAGACTAAGCCAACAAATTATGAGAGCACCTATCTCAAGTGTAGGATTTGAACCCATGTGGGCTCATTAATTCCAGCATAATGGAACTAACCATTTGAGATACTCAAAATCCGTGGATGAAAGTGCGCTGGTAGCTTAAGAAAACAAAAAATAATTATACGATGACGTTTAAGTAGATGAAAATTTTCCTCCAAAATAGTGGAAATGAATCCCAAGGAAAACATCTAACGATTCCAATCATATGAATTAAACAGCAAATCCTATAAAATAAACGTGTGCCCTTATCCTGTCGTGTGCTTCGCCTAATTAATTTTCGTTGTCGTCAGGTGCAGACATTCTCCGTCTGTCATCTGCCGAAGCACACAAGGCCATCTTTGCAAATGAAAAGAAGGATAAGATGTCTTCTTCCCGGACGTGGCTAGCGGGACGCTCCTCTTTATGGGTTCAGCCCACTCATGCATCTGATCTGACTCATGCCACTTTCTAAGCTAGCTGGAGTAGTCGGCAGCCACCTGCCCGACCACTCATGAGAGTACACCTGGAGCTTTGTACACCCTCGAACGGCCGATAAATACTACCTGGTGCAGCACTTCCTTTACACAACAACCTGCTTCACACAACCACGAGAACAAGGCAAGCTATTAGATTTCCCGAGTGACAACTTCAGCGCAAGATGGAGCACGGCGCCGGCGAGAAGAAGGGCCTCATGCAGAAGATCAAGGACAAGCTCCCTTGTAGCCACGGTGATCACAAGCAGACCGGTGGCAACCACGGCCAGCAGGGACACGCCAGCACGGCGACACATGGCTCCCCTGTCACTAGTGGCCAGCAGGGACATGCCGGCACAAGGACGCATGGTACCCCGGCCACCGGCAGCACCGACGGGCAGAAGGGACACACCGGAATGACCGGCACAGGAACACACGGTACCGGCGAGAGGAAGTATGTCATGGAGAACATCAAGGAGAAGCTCCCCGCTGGCCACGGTGCTGACAACCAGCAGACCGGTGGCACCTACGGGGACCAGGGACATGCTGGCACGGCTACGCATGGCACCCCGCCACCGACGACGCCTACGACCAGCAGGGACACACCGGAGTGACCGGCGAGAAGAACGACGTCATGGAGAACATCAAGGAGAAGCTCCCCGGTGGCCACGGTGGCCACCAGCAGACCGGTGGAAACTATGGGCAGCAGGGGCACGCCGACATGGCGATGCATGACACCCCGGCAACCGACGGCACCTACGGGCAGCAGGGACACAGCAGAGTGACCAGCACGGGGACGCACGACACCGGCGATAAGAATGGAGTTATGGGAAACTTCATGGACAAGCACCCCGGTGGCCACGGTGATCACCACCAGACTGCTGCACCAACAAGCAGCTGGGGCACACCGGAGTGACCGGCACTGTGACGCAGGAACCGGCGAGAAGAATGACGTCCTGGAAAATGACATGGAGAAGGTCCCAGGTGGCCATGGTGACCACCAGCAGACCGGCGGCACCTACGAGCAGCAGGGACACACCGGAGTGACCGGCACGGGGATGCACGGCACAGGCGAGAAGAAGGGAGTCACGGATAATTTCACGGAGAAGCTCCCCGGCAGCCACGGTGACCACCAGCAGACCGGTGACACCTATGGGGAGCAGGGACACACCGACACGGCGACACATGGTACCGGCAAGAAGAACGACGTCATGGAGAACATCAAGGAGAATCTCCCGGGTGGCCATGGTGACCACCAGCAGACCGGTGGCACCTACGAGCAGCAGGGGCACACCGGCACGGCGACGCAAGGCACCACCGCAGTGACCGGCACGGGGACGCACAGCGCAGGAGAGAAGAAGGGGTCATGGGAAACATCGTGGAGAAGCTTCCCGGTGGCCACGATGACCACCAGCAGACCGGTGGAACTTACGGGCAACAGGGACAAACCGGAGTGACCGGCACCGAGATGCACGGAACCGGCGAGAAGAAGGGCATCATGGAGAATGTCAAGGAGAAGCTCCCCGCTGGCCATGGTGACCACCAGCAAACCGGTGGCACCTATGGACACACTGGCATGGCGAAACATGGCACCGGAGGCTCCTATGGGCAGCAGGAACACACCGGAGAGAAAGGCATGGGGACGCATGACACCGACGAGAAGAACGACGTCATGGAGAACATGAAGGAGAAGTTTCCCGCTAGCACGATGACGACCAGCAGACTGGTGGCATCTATGGGCAGCAGGGGCACACCGACACAGCGATGCATGCCACCCCGAACACCGACGGCACCTACGGGCAGAAGGGACACACCGGAGTGACCGGCACGGGGACCCTCGACACTAGCGAGAAGAAGGCGTCATGGAGAAGCTCCCTGGTGGCCACGGTGACCACCAGCAGACCGGCGGCACCTACGGGCAGGAGGGACACACCAGAGTGACCGGTGCGGGGACGCACGACACTAGCGAGAAGAAGGGCGCTATGGAGGACATCAAGGAGAAGCTCCCCGAAAGCCACGGTGACGACCTGCAGACTGGTGGCATCTTTGGGCAGCAGGGGCAAACCGGCACCGCGACGCATGGCACCCCGGACACCGACGGCACCTACGGGCAGCAGGGACACACCGGAGTGACCGGCACGGGGACGCACGGCACTAGCGACAAGAAGGGCGTCATGGAGAAGCTCCCCGGTGGCCACGGTGACCACCAGCAGATCGGCGGCACCTACGGGCAGGAGGAACACACCGGAGTGACGGCCCGGGGACGCACGGCACTAGCGAGAAGAAGGGCGTCATGGAGAAGCTCCCGGTGGCCACGGTGACCACCAGCAGACCGGCAGCACCTACGGGCAGGAGGGACACAACGGAGTGACAGGTGCGGCGACGCACAACACCAGCGAGAAGAAGGGCGCTATGGAGGACATCAAGGAGAAGCTCCCCGGTGGCAACGGTGTCGACCAGCAGACTGGTGTTATCTATGGGCAGCAGGGACACACCGGCACGGCGACCCATGGCACCCCGTACACCGACGACACCTACGGGCAGCAGGACACACCGGAGTGGCCGGTACGGGGACGCACGGCACTCACGAGAAGAAGGGCGTCATGGAGAAGCTCCCAGGTGACCACGGTGACCACCAGCAGACCGGCGGCACCTATGGGCAGGAGGACACACCGGAGTGACTGGTGCGGGGACGCACGGCACCGCGGAGAAGAAGAACGCTATGGAGGACATCAAGGAGAAGCTCCCCGGTGGCAACGGTGTCGACCAGCAGACTGGTGTTATCTATGGGCAGCAGGGACACACCGGCACGGCGACGCATGGCACCCGGACACCGATGACACCTACGGGCAGCAGGGACACACCGGAGTGGCCGGTACGGGGACGCACGGCACTCACGAGAAGAAGGGCGTCATGGAGAACTCCCAGGTGACCACGGTGACCACCAGCAGACCGGCGGCACCTATGGGCAGGAGGGACACACCGGAGTGACTGGTGCGGGGACGCACGGCACCACGGAGAAGAAGAACGCTATGGAGGACATCAAGGAGAAGCTCCCCGGTGGCCACGGTGACCACAACCAGACCACTGGAACGACTGACACTGGGACACACGACACCGTGGCCACCGGCGGCACCTACGGGCAGCAGGGACACACTGGAACGACTGGCACTGGGACACACGACGGCACCGGTGAGAAGAAGAGCATCATGAACAAGATCAAGGACAAACTGTCTGGACAGCACTAAGCCCGGTCTACCCGCTTTGGAGGAGCGAACTCGTCCAGGTTTAAGCTGCCACCTATATATGTCGAGAGTTTTCGTTTGTTTACAGTTTGCATACTTTGATGTGCAAAGGCATATATCGAATATAAGGAAAAATGTTTTGTGTGCAAGTCTGTTCTTTACTTTGATGTGCAAAGGCATATATCGAATATAAGGAAAAATGTTTTGTGTGCAAGTCTGTTCTTATCAAATATTTGCTCCAAGTAGTACCGGTGATCTAACTCAGTAGCTAGTCAGACGAGCTGGACGTCTCCCCTCTCCCCGTCACTGTAGCAGAGGGCGATTTTTCTCCTCCCCGCAGATCCACCTCCTCCCCGTCGTTTCGCCGGATCCCTCGTCCTCCGTCGGCCGCTCCAGCGGCGGGAGGGCGGGGGATCCCCGCTCCACGGGTGTAGATAGCGTAGGGTGTGTAGGGTCTCCTGCCGGCGGCGCCTTGGAGGTGGTAGGGTCGCCGGTGGTGTTTTTGGTGTAGGTGCGCGTCCCCTTCGACGGCGGAGCTCCATGGAGGTCCGCGGTGGTGCGCCTCGCCTATGCGTTCCCTCGGATCAGTGGGTCTGGTGGGTACGCCGTCCCCCTCCCGGATCCCGCGTGGCGGCGGATCTGGGTTGACTTTGAAGCCGACGACGTTGAAGGAAGGCGATGTTGCAGCTGGAGCTGGGTGGAGGCTTCTCGGAGTTCGAGGTTCGGCGACTTCCCGTCCGCTAGGGGACGTCTTCTGCTCCAAGGCTTGAAGGAAGATGCAGCGGCGCGCGTCACCGGCACGTCCTGCTCCACGCCGGCGACATTGAGTTGCAGAGGGACTGGGTTGTAATTTCTATCTTTCTTGGGTGCCTGTCTGTGATGGTCGTCCTTTGATGTTGTATACGGTTTCGTCGCAAAAAAAAAAGTAGTACCGGTGATTTCGTACATTCTTATACTTTCAGCAGAAAAAAGTTGGTGCATGCATGCATGGCTCCAATCGAGTGCAAGTTTACAACAAATGATACACACGCACGTAGAATGACGTCGTGCTCGGCAACGGCGATACCTTTTCAGGCGCGTCGCTGGTAAGACAGGATCCGCCGTCCTGGACGCGTCATTCTACGTGCGTGTGTATCATTTGTTGTAAACTTGCACTCGATTGGAGCCATGCATGCATGCACCAACTTTTTTCTGCTGAAAGTATAAGAATGACGCGTCCAGGACGGCGGAACCATGGACGACTATGACCTCGACTACGCCGGGATCTGCGTCTCCATCGACACCCTCAATGAATAAGCCTCGTGGATGTTGGCCATGCATAGTAGCAGGAAACGGGAACGGTAGGCCGTTCCCTGTCCCGGATCGCCATACCGAATCGATGTTCGGGAACGAGGAGCGGAACGATAGGAGTCGACGGCCGGTTGTTGATGGTATAATTTGGCTACTAGGTATTTTACAGGCCAAATTAGTTTCAATATTTGTGGTTAGATTATTGGCTAACAGAAATGTTTGGAGTTGTTGTTTAGTCAAAAATGCAGCCTTGGCTGAAGACAAATGCAGATATCACAACACCACGATCAGGCGTACCGAGCTATTTAATCAAGGCAAATCACTACAGGAATGCTGGTCTGTGCCGACGGCCAAAAGCTGTGCCGACGGCTTTTTGTCAGGGCTGTCGGCACAGGGTACGACGAGGCCGACCCGTCGCCCTGGCCGTCGGCACAAATATGGCCGTCGGCATAGCCCCCCTATCCTGACGGCTGCCGTCGGGACACACCCAGCCGTCGGCACATGTTTTCCGTCCGTGATCAGGTGACGTCGACGCCCACCTGTGCTTTGCCGTCGTCACATATTTCCATTTTTTTTGCTTTCTTTCCGTCGTATTTTCATTTTATGCGTGTATCTCTGCCAAGTTCTTTTTAGAATCTTCATTTTTATGTATTTATTATAACTCTCAATTAAGTTTAATATGTTTGAACTATTTTTTATTCATTTTTATGTATATAGATAAACCGAAGAGGGAGGGGAGGGGCACGCTGGGGGAGAAGGTGGCTGTGTAGTTTGTTTTCCTGTACGTCTAACTAGAAGAAACAATCTACTAGCAAATACATACACGGAAATCTTTAAACAAGGCACGCAAAGAAGAAGAAGAAAAAACTTCCAAATGGCGAACCACCTGAGCTACTTCAACTTCACGAATGCATTGAGGTGGCCGAGCTTGAGCGCGCGGCTCCATGGCGACACGAAGCAAGTTAACTAATCTGCTAAGCACAAGTAGGCATAACTTACATCCGGAAAGTCAATAACAGGTAGGTAGCACAAGTCAAATGGTCCTAATTAAGTCTCCCTCAGCAATGGCACTAGACCACGGGGAGCTTCATCACATTTCGCTCTCAGTCTAATTAACTAAGGTAGCAGCAGGAGACGGCGGTCAGATCAGATCATTCAGCAAGCCCCATCGCAGTCAAGCAAGATCATGCAGCAGGCCCCCTCCACCTCCGGTCTGGTGAAGCATGGCGGAGATGGTGTCGCCCTCCTCCATCTCAAGCTGAAACAAGAAGCAAACAAGAGATCGAGCGATGCTGATGACTCTTTGATCCTGGTGAAGAAGTAGAGTGGCGTGCGTTAAGGGCGTACCTCTTTGGGGGTCTGGTTGCCGCTGATCCTGCGCTCCTCGAAGAGGAAGACGAAGGAGCCGACGTCGAGGGACTTGTGTTTGGCGTAGGACTCCAGCAGCTTCCTGAGCCGCGAGGATCTCTTGACGCGGAAGAAGAGCTCCTCCCCATCCTGCAGAACAATGTGACATGCGTTGAGTAGGATCGACAGACACGAATCGCAGCCACACTAGCTAGAGATATTTTCTAGTACAAATTAAGCTCGGTGAAGAAAAACTATGGGGGCATTTAAGCAGACGAAGACAATGGTAGAGCGCTAGACACAGTCGGGAAATAAACAATCATCCTGATTAAACAAACTAGACAGGCCAGATCGAGAAGGGAGGGAGGATGGTGGACGCGCCGACCGTCAAGATCCACGGCGCGATGTTGTTGGCGGTTGAATCGACGGGGCCGGCATTCCCCGTGGCGGCAACGACGACGATGTGCCCTTGAGGACGGCGTTGAAGGCGCCCACGGCGGTGGTGTCCATGTGAAACGGCTGCGCCCAGCCACCGGAGCCGAACGAAGCGGAGATGACGTCGACCCCGTCCGCGATGGCCTCGTCAAACGCCGCGAGGATGTCGGAGGTCGCGCACCCGTATTTCCAGCACACCTTGTAGGAGGCAATGCGCCCTCCGGGGGCCATGCTGACGGCGGTCCCTCTCGCGTAGCCGTAGAATGACGCGTCCAGGACGGCGGATCCGGCTGCGGTGGAGGCGGTGTGCTTGCCATGGCCGAGGGTGTCGAGCGGCGACCTGGACTCCTCCGTCTCGTTGATCGGGCCTCCAAGATCAACATCATACCCCTCGTAGTAGGCCTTGGCGCCGACGAGCTTGCCGTTGCAGTAAGCAGATGCGTTCCACGACGGAGCAGAGACGCAGCCACCACGGAACTTGCTGGGTGTCGGCGGCAGAGACGGGTCCGCGGCGAATGCGGTACGGTCCATGGGGTACACGCCGGTGTCGATGACGCCGATGACGACGTCCGAGGCGCCGTTGGACGCCGGCATCAAGCCCGATGACGCCGACAGGCTGAGGAAGGATGGCGTGAGCGTGGTGTGCAGCTGCTTCATCTCGTCCGGCACGACGGCGAGCACGGAGCGCTGGGCTAAGAGGTGCGCGGCCAGGCGCCCCGTCAGGCGCGCCGCGAAGCCCGTCGCGGCGTGGGAGTAGGAGTAGAGCACTCGCGGCGCCGGGAGGGACATGTCCTCCGGTATGTGGTCACGCAGGAAGGAGGTGTACGCCTGGGCAGCGAGCCGGCCGCCATGGCGCGGCAGCGGCGGAGCATGCGCGTGAGCGACATGCACGATGTAGGCGGCGGACAACTCATCCTTTTCCCTCCCGGCGGCCGCGGCGGCACGGCGAGCAGGAGGCACAGAATCGCTGGTGGTCCGACTCTGACCATCATCATCGTTGCACTGAGAGAAATATGGATGCGGCGGTGGTGCAGTGCATTGCAGTGCGGCGATCGGAGGCGCGAACAAATAGGAGTCAGGGTTGGCTGGATGAGTAAAGGCGATAATTTCAGTAGGGTGAGTGTGACCATCATCGTGGAGCCAACGATCATGTGCGATGTTTTGGACAAAACCAAATCAAGCCAAGAATCTGCTGCTTAATTTTGAGCTATCCGGAACAGGCAATTCAATCATGTAGCCCCCCTCCCAACTATACGGAATAATATCACGCTTGGAACACTTCAATGCTAATAACGCCTATTGGCCCACACACACACACACACACAAACACACACACTTTGATCAAAAATTTAATACTTGGTTCCAGTTTGATACTCCCTCCGTTTTTTATTTACTTTGCGTTCTGGGTTTAGTCAAAGTCAAACTTTGTCAAGTTTGACCAAATATTTAGAAAAAAATATCAACATCCGTAATATAAAATCTATTGTATTAGAATCAACATAATGTATATTTTCATATTATATGCATTTGGTATTACGGATGTTTATATTTTTTCCTATATTCTTGGTCAAAGTTAGCAAAATTTGACTTTGACTAAACCCAGAACTCGAAGTAAATAAAAACGGAGGGAGTATTTGATCTCCTACAGTACTTTAATATTTTATCCAAATTTGGCGCACACACACTTTGATCGAAATTTGGCGCACACACACT
The DNA here is from genome assembly GCA_947311845.1 of Poa pratensis. Lineage (NCBI taxonomy): Eukaryota > Viridiplantae > Streptophyta > Magnoliopsida > Poales > Poaceae > Poa > Poa pratensis. The sequence goes on from CAMZMU010000124.1 coordinate 1,294,450, forward strand.
TTGATCCAAATTGTATTATGACGTCAATTTGGCACACACACTTCCGCACAGACTTAAGAATCTGTGGATTAATTGCGAGTACTATCTTTATTATCTCATAATGTAAAATGTTGTTACAGTGAAGCACTATGGTTGTAATAACGCCTTACATTATGTGACAAAGCACAAATGGAATACTACAATAAAATTCTATCTGGTTGTACTGTGATTTGTGAGGAGAGTCATGTGGAAACTCATGTTGCTTTTCTTGCACGATTTTACGGTACTTGTATGGCGCCAATATCCAGTGTCTTGTGATTTGTGCGGAGGGTTACATTGAAGTTGTAGTTGCTTTTCTAGCACGATTTTAAGGTACTTGTATGGCGTCAATATCCAGCGTCCATAGAAGCATGGAGAATGTTTTCCAACTGATGAAGAGAGGTGGACAAATTATTTAACACTCTCCGGGCCCTCGCATCTAGGCCTTTTGTAGTCGTTTAAAGATTTATCATGTCAGCCGTTAATTTTTTTTAGATTGTGTTGACTGGATGTTAAACTCGACATCTCTTCACTCTTATTCCATATTGAGTTCATGTTCCACTCAGATCATCCAAAATTTATAACTGATAGAGAGAGACGTGAATATTTTAACACTTAGGGAGAAATGATTCAATATGCGATGAAAGGTTGGGAACCTCCATTTTAAATACAAAATACTCACTATGCTTACGACATGCTTATCCCCCAATAGGGATCAAATATATTTCTCTCATGATCAGCATAATACAATTTGGTATTTTTGTTTTTGAATTTATTTCATTTAACTAAGTGACCTTGTACGGTCTCACTGGGAGAAAAATTGAGGTGGAAGAATATTCAGACGGTGGATGAGTGCCGCCGATTCGACACTCTAGCCATTGCATCCAAGACAGAACCCAAAAACCTGGTCCCCTCATGCATGTACAATGCAAGTTTTTTTAAAACCGATATACAATGCAAGTTGCTTAGTGAGGTTCTTATGAAAATAAACCAAACACTTTTCTAAGCACCGATGCTTATTCCTATAGGAGAGGTGCTTAGTTAAGCATTTTAATCGGCATGAGCCGATGTCGCCCCCGACATCGGCTACAGAAACCACCACCTCGCCGTCCTCCTCCCCGCGCCCACCGCCACCCCTCCCCTTCTCGCTCTCCGATGATACTCCGGCTGCGCGGCGGCCTCTCCGGCCGATCCGCCTCCCTCCTCGCCGCCGTCGCCCGCGATGCTCGTCCCACGCGCCCGCTGCCCCCCGCCGTGCTCCCCCTCCTCCGTCGCCTCCACGATGCCGCGGGCAGCTCCGATCACGGCCCGAAACCAGGTACATCTTCGCGATCTCCCCCTTCGTCTCCCTCTGTTCGTAGTATAGGGCTCTGCCGATCATTCCAGTATTTAAATTCCACCGCCGCTCCACACCGTTCGCCACCGGCCGAGTGACACAAACGTCCATCCAATTCCGTTGAAAAGTATTGGCAACAGCGGCCGCATCGCCTCCGACATGGGCGCGATTGGGAGTTGAGCCACCACCTCGCCACCGTCCTCCTCCCGCCCACCGCCACCTCGCCCCTTCTCGCTCTCGCTGCCGGCGATGATACTCCGGCTGCGCGGCGGCCTCCCGCGCCGACCCGCCTCCCTCCTCGCCGCCATCGCCCGCGATGTGCCTCCCACGCGCCCGCTGCCCCCCGCCGTGCTCCCCCTCCTCCGTCGCCTCCACGACGCCGCCGATCACGGCCCGAAACCAGGTACATCCTCGCGATCTCCCTCTGAAGTGGCTGTGCGGTACCACGTCCGTAGTTCAGAGCTCTGCCGATCATTTCATCGTTTTAATTCCACCACTCCCCAACGTTCAGAGCGAACAAATTTCCATCCAATTCTGGGAAAAATTAATGCATACGTCTGCCTGTGTGTAGTATCTGAGTTTCTGATGCCTGTACTTTTTTTTACCACAATCGCTCTTCGTTATAGTTTCTGATACTGCTGTGTTCTGTGTCTGAAGGCGGTCCTCTGAGGCTGTACAGGGACCTGGTGAGCCAGGGGAGGCTCCGGCACGACGAGTACCAGGAGAACGTGGCGTCCGAGCTGGACGGCCTGCTCCGACGGCTCGAGCGGTACGAGATGGAAATAGAGGACTACCATGTGAGTTGCCGATTGCTCCGTGCTGCTCACCAAGCAGTGCTTGAGCAGGCGCCTTATGTGTTTGTTTAGGGATATTGATTGCTTTCGTCGCCTCTGAGTGAGTGCCTTTGTGCAAAGTGCAGGCGAAGCTGTCTACGTGGGACAGTTCCAGGGAGAAAGAACGGCGGAGGCTCCTCCTCGAGGAAGCTGAGGATAAACAACACGATGGGGTGTGGATCGATGAGAAGAGGGGGTTTCTTGATAAGTTGATTTCGCGGTAGTACTTTGTCTCTTGCGTGTGGGTTGTGATATCAGGAGTTATGTGCTTTCACAATGCAGTGCTTCAAATGATTGAAATTTTTCCTAGTGATATCTTGCAGTGAGGCATTAGTGCACATAGATGAATTCCTCGTACCCTTGATTACTGACTCCTATAAAGAACAGTCAAACTTAACACCAGATCAAAAGTAGGGGTTCTGCAATGCATACTCTGTTGCAAATTTTTAGTGTTAGATATTAGATCAAATCTCTTTTACATGTTCCAAGAAGAATGTCACTAAGCAGATCAGCAACCTCTAAAGTCTGTTTAAAACTGACGTGTTTCACTGCATTGAATGTCGCTGTTTGACTTATCTTTTGCTGATTAAACCAGTAAAAGAAGAGGAACAATAGAAGCTGGAGTTGGAAGATGGGTTTCATATTTGAACCGAGAGAAAAAACTAGATACGTTGGTTGGCCAGAAACCTGTGGCTCCTGTTGCTCCAAAAGGATTGTACCTTTACGGGAATGTTGGAAGTGGTAAGCTAAACAATAACTTCACCTGGCATGCATGCTTGGAGTGGGGTTTTTAGTCGGGTGTTTTCCAATATATATATCTAGTCATAGATTAATAGTACTTTGAAAATAAATTATTATCATCGTAAATAGCTCGTGACTATTTTGAAAAGATATCATAAATGACCACAAGCGAAATATTTAATTACTACTTAATACTGTATCTAACACAGGGAAGACAATGTTGATGGACATGTTCTATGGGGCCACAGAAGGTGTCATCAAACACAGGAGAAGGTTTCACTTTCATGAGGTAAATTACGACAGAACTCTTTACAGATGACTTGGAAAGCTGACAAAATAGAGTGCATGTGTGGTCCAAGAGTTGTGTGAATCAACTTGGTGATTATCATGTTTCCGTTTGGATCCTGTTGGTCAAGGATTTGTATAAAGTTGAATCACTCCATTTCATGCAGGCTATGCTTGAAATAAATGATCATATGCATGATGTGTGGAAGCGACGTGATGATGACAAGTCTATTGACTCACCTACTTTTAGTTGGATATCAGGCCTCCCTTTCGATTCCCAAATAAAGGAGTGGCTGGTCGGGGAAGAAAAATACAAACAAGATAAACATCAAAAGCACATCCTTTTAGCTGTTGCTGATAAATTCCTTGTTGATAGACAAGCAAATAAATGTGGTGCAAGCATTCTGTGCTTTGACGAGATACAGGTGACTGAATTTAACACTTTCGACAATGTCCCTTTCCGAATTCTTAAAGAAAACTGCCATTTCTTTCGTAGCACTTAGCATCATTCGTATCAGATTATTGCCATAGTTGAGCAATTGTTGTGAGTACATAATGGATAGTCTTGTAGGAAGAATCTCTCAGATCTATTTTTTCTTATCTATGTCATCTCTTCAATCGTTCTTGCAGTCGACAATACATAGGTTGCATAGCATGCTTGCTATGCAGAAAACAATTATAAGTGATAGTCAATCTGGCTGATGGTAAATTAGATTGGACACTGGTACCCACATGACTTATAAGTGATAGTCATCCTAACTTCAACTTCTTCGTGAGAAAGCCGTTGAGGAAAGGTGATGGCCCGGTCGTGGTCAACAACTCAATATGTAGAGTGTTTCCATTTTTTTTTGAAACTTTAAAATAGTGATTTCAAATTAGGGACATTACAACCGCATCAACCAGGGGCTCTCTCACGCACTCTGTACTCCTCACCCAGTTTTAACCGTCGGATCCTCTTTCTGGCCGTTTCTGGCCGTCGGATCGTCGTCCTCTCCTGAGTGGGCTCATCCTGGGCCGGATGTCCCTGAGGAACGCTGCTCTGGGCATCATTTTCTCGTTTCCTGGTGCATTTGGGCCCAATACGGGCAAAGCCCAGAAACGCAGACGTGACCGTCGCGGAGGAGGCGAGCGGACGGGCGACCGGACGGGGCGCTCCCTCCTCGGCCTCCCCACTCCAGCCGCCCCGCCGGACGACGAGACGCCTCCCCCGCCGCCAAGGCTGCTGCGGCTGCGCTGCGACGTGCAGCACTACGAATGGACGCCTCCCTCGTCCCGCGCCTCGCCGCCGCCAGGGATCCCGGGATCATAGTCGACTCGGCGCTCCCTTACCCGGAGCTCTGGATGGGCACGCACCCGGCCACACCCTTGGCCGTGCTCCCCGGCGACGATTCCCTCGGATACTGGCTCGCGGCCAACTCCGCGCCCTCGCCCCGCCATCGTCGCTCGCTGGAACGGCGACCTCCCGTTCCTCTTCAAGGTACTCCTCTTGCTCGCGCTTAGTGGCGGAGCTTCAAACAAATATCTGGGCGGGCCAACTTACAAAAGAGCCAAAAAAAATCCAATTCTTAGCTCAGGTCGGTGCTGTGTTACAGGGCAATTCAGACTTCGGAGCTGCATGAGATTTTTTTTTCAAACTATCCAATCGCTAGCTAGAAATTTAGGGAAAAACTACATGTGCTAGCGTGCTGTGTTGCTGCAATTGAAGAGATTGGTTTTTGAGAAATTGAATGGGAATTGGAGCTGAGCTCGTCGCTGCAACGCCACCGACGCTGCCCGGCAGCTGGACCTCTAGCTGGTGCTCGTACAACTGGATATGCGACGTCAGATGCTGGCGACTCGTGGCTCCTGCCTGTTGTGGCGCTGCTGCCCGACTCGTTTTCTTGAATCCCCTTTTTATTTACCTTAAATTTTCAATCGTACGGGTTGAACTCCTGGCACAGAAGAACGAGCCTAGAGGGGAATGGCCGAATGGATGTCCTCGCTCTAGTGGATGCGGAACTACTGGACTGGGCTTGAGTAGTTGTTCTGCTGGTATCAGCGAACTGGGCTTTAGCAATTGGGCTATTGATGTATTCCTATAGATGATGTTTGGCAAAATCCTGGGCGGGCCATGGCCCGGGTTGGCCCCTACTAAGCTCCGCCAGTGCTCGCGCTCTTTCTCATTCCTTCACGACCGCGAATTCGAGGTTGCTGATGCCGCTCCTGTTCGTCGGTTTTCAGGCGATGTCGGTGGCCAAGCCGCTGTCGATCCAGGCGCACCCGTGCCCTTGGTCGATTACGCCGCATTCTTTCTCGGCTGCCGCCATGCTGGCAAGCACGGCCACGGCGACGTCTTCTGTACTTACCAGCTGCTCCCGACAAGCAGCCGACCCACGACGCTGCCATACCATCAGCGCCCTCTTGCCGCCGGCCCTGCTTCTCCACTCAGGTACTGCTCGCTGCTCCCCTCTCCTCTCTGGTATGGATCGTAGTTGATGATAATAAATAGGCAATGTCCGATTTGTGAGCGTTGATGCTTGCACTTTCCTTCTTATTCATGATCTGGTGAAGAAGAAGAAGAAGAAGGGAAAACGCTCAAGCAACTGGATGTGTAGTGGAATTATGTTCTGCTTTGATCAAGCTGAAGGTAGCATGTGACCACAAATTTCTCTCAGTCATTGTTTTATCTCCCAGATTGGTTCTTTGGATGGTGAGAAATCACCCTCCCTAGGTTAAATTAATGCAGATAGCTTCTTCTGATGATTTTTTTTGTCACTAAAAATTATCTTTGGAGCACTGATAATCTGATGATTAAACTAATCTCAAAGCAAACCTGAAAAGTAATTTGAATGATATATGTTTTAGTGGTTTGTATACTGGACATGTGTAATTTACATGACATATATCAGGATTTTACTTTGTAGGGTCAAATAGATTCGGTCCATTTATATTTAACCTCACATTATGCATGGCAGAACAATAGCTCGGTTTGGCCAGTGCCATTTTTAGTGTATCTATTTTATATAAACCAAATCAATCATTGTGTGTGCAGGAGGTTTAGCGGGCCTGACTTATGATCGGAGCTGATCGTACTTAGCATGGTCTGCTATGCACTTCTTGACTTTTTTGTTTTTTCCGTCAGGTCAGATAAAGCAAATAGTATTTGTATACGGTTGGAAAGATTCGTGTGGATGTATTTTTGCTAAGATACTGATTTTTTCCAATTCCCGAAGCACTTTCCTCATGTTTGCTTAGCATTACCTAGAAAAATTGTATCACTGATGACTGATCACACAATGGTTAGAATCCAGTCGTTGAGTTTTAGTAGACAAGGCAGTCCAACCAATAGTACATATGTGGTCTCGGTGATGATTTCCGTTCCAATAGATTGTGATAGTATTATCCTTGCATCGATAATTTAATGAGCATGTCCTTTTGTTTTCAAGTCGAAGTTTTGAACTGTAGGAACTGATCATGGTAGAACAGTAATCTGTGTTGCATAGACAAAATCACAGGGATTTTTCAGAAATAAAAAATAGCTTGTCGTTTATGGAAGAAATTGAACAGCATTCAGTTCCGTTGTATCTAATGTACGCATACAAGGTTTCCATGAAGGTCATCAATCTGAAGAATACTCACAGTGACATTCTTATTTTCTTAAAGCATATATGGAAGTCTGATTTTTTAACGGAATGGAGATCTTATTTTTCATATAGTTCCTTTTTTCTGTGCATGTTTATGTACATTATTGTGCCGACCCTTTTTCTTGGTGTTGACTAAGCTTTGCGTATTTATATTTATCATGTTTGACTGTATTGTTTTCCTTTTGTCCTTCCTCTTAGTATAGAATGAACCTGATTGTGTGAGTTTCTTTCCTGGCGGGGTTGTTATGATTCAGACCATTTCGTACCAAAATGCTGACTATCTACTAGGCGTCGGAAGAAAGATCACTCTTATTTTTGCATTGTGGGCAAGTAAGTTACTAAACTTGAAAGGTTGTACTGATAGAAGCTAGGAAATGCAAAAAATGTGGTCTTATATTCAATTGCTAGCTGATCAGCTAAGTAGAGTACTACTTGATTGGTGGTGTTGCCATTTATAATTAACTCTGCCAACCTGGGCTCTCTCTATGTTCTACATAGATTACACATTTTATTTATTTATTTATCACACATATTAAGGGAAACTTTGAAGAAAAATCTTTGAACCAACATTTTCTGGTTTGCATTTTTTATGGAGAACATTGTAACACAAACTGTGTTGTTAGTTCATCTGCTAGAGAACATTGTAAAGCAAACTGTATCGTTTAGTCTTCTAATATACAAACCTTGCTTAATTAAATTTCCCGCTTCGATCTACACACTTGTTTTTAGCAATCACAACATTACTTAGGTTGCCATATATGTAGTCGTGCAAATTGAACACAGTTACGATAACAAGTTAAAATCTATTTGGGTCTGCAGAAAATAGCGATAGATATATAAGCTCTATGATTATGCAACCTACTAACATCTCACTTAACTCGAATATTTTGTGTTTTCTCTGCTAAGCATCGCAGGTCAGCGTACTTGGAAAGGTTGATCTGCAACCAACATTCAAAGCTCTTAAACATAAGATGATGAAGGGATATGGTATGCATTTCTTCAAACTACTTGCTTCATATTTAATTATTTCTAGCTCTTTGTGTTTTGGTTATCCTTTTGGTTAGGTCAAAAATATTTACTTTGTTTTCGCAGGATGGATAAATTACAGAAAAGTGGAGCCTAGCCTTGAGGGTGAATAAGCTAGGGTCTTCCAAGAATATTTTCTACTGTTCAGATTTTGCCGCCAGATCACCGCAAGATTTAACAAACACATTTCTATGAAGATTCTTAAGGCACTAAAATGTTAGATCCTGCATGATGCCTATTGTGATTGTTCATGCTCTTCTTATCTTGTATTGTAATTAAAATTAACACGGATTTGTTAGTTAGTAAAGATTTATTTGATGAGATCTCGAACTTTGATAATGTCAAGTGCTCATGGCTAGCGAGTCTACTTTTAAATTGTAGAAAGGCTTATATTTTCTATGTTGGTTGAGTGTAGCACTTATGTTTACTTCAGTTAATTTGACATGAGCTCTGAGTGTAGGGTTGCGGCCTATATTTTAATTCTACAAATACTTCCATTAATTCCTGACAATATATTGTACCAATAGCGGCAACGCGCGCCTAAATGATCTATTAAGTCCAAAAACCAGAGTACATGTAGCCTGGCTTACAATGTGACTTTACCGATGGCCCGGCCCATATTCTCGCGGGGTGCGCGATAGCTCAGTATGATTCTCAGCGGTCAACACGGAACACTGGCGGCGGCGCTAGAAACCTACCAGCCGACTGCGGCGGCGACCGGCCAGTCGGTCTCTTCTCCCATCCCTTCCCCATTCTCAGAAACAAGACCATTTCCCCATTCTTCGCTAACACTACCATAGTAGCAGCAGTTCCACCGGAATCAGCGGCCGATCTGCGCCGGAGACGGCGGCCAAGCTTCATCTCGCCGACCAGGTTCGCCATGTCGGCCGCCGCCGGCAAGCCTTCACGGTCCGCCTCCGCCATCGTCGCCGCTACATCCAGCGGGCACCACCTTCTCAAGATCGACGGCTACTCCCTCACCAAGGGCGTCCCCAATGGAGGTAAGATCGAATCTCGCCCTTTCTCCCTCGGCGGGCATCGATGGCACATTGATTACCACCCCAACGGCAACAGCGCAGAGTGCGCAGACTACATATCCCTGTTCCTTGTTCTCGACGACAATCTTACCAAGGCGGTGAAGGCGCACCACAAGTTCCGTTTCGCTGGCGAGGTCAAGGACCAAGCTCCTTCAGTGCCATCATCAGCGACGGTGAACGACTACACTTGTAAGAGTGGCTGGGGGATTGCGAAATTCATCAAGAGGTCAGACATGGACAAGTCGGAGCATCTGAAGGACGATTCTTTCACCGTCTGGTGCGATGTGGTCGTCATCAATGATTACCGCACAGAGGATCTGCCCGAGGCTAGCACTCCTCCAACATTCGTCTCCGTGGCCCCATCTGACCTGCACCAGCACCTTGGCGATCTCCTCAAGACCGAGAAGGGCGCTGACGTGGTTTTTGAGGTTGCCAGTGAGACCTTCGCAGCGCACCGGTGCGTGCTCGCCGCCCGATCGCCAGTCTTCAGTGCAATGCTGTTTGGCGACATGAAGGAGGGCGAGACCGTGCAGATACATGACATGGAGGCACGGGTGTTCAAGGCGTTGCTATGTTTTGTGTACACCGATTCCTTGGCAGAGATAGACAAGGAAGAGGAAGATGTCATGTTCCAGCATTTTTTCGTTGCCGCGGACAGGTATAGCATGGAGAGGCTGAAGAGTATTTGCGAGGACAAGCTATGCAAGTACATCAGCGTACACACGATGGCGACGATCCTGGCGCTAGCTGAGCAGCACCACTGCGATGGCCTAAGCAAGGCGTGCTTAAGTTTTCTCGGCTCCCCGGCAAATCTTAGAGCTTTAGTGGACAGCGACGGCTTCGATCATCTGAGCAGGAGCTGCCCTTCTGTTATTAAGAAGCTGATTACCAAGCTGGCCATTGTTTTGTGATGCTTGTTGCGCTAGCAATCATACTTCACTCGTTTGAAATATGTATCATTAGGTGCCTGTATTGTTTTACCAATAGTGCTTTGCTCGCTGGTAATCTAGACTTATCACCAGGTAGTTATCTTGGATTATTGGTATATGGCTGTCAGACTATGGAGATGCAAAGTAGTGTCACTTTTTTTTTGTCTCTATGTTTCATTGCATATTTATCAGGAAGTACGTTGCTATCAGGCTGTGCCGATTGAAAGTCCAGGCATGGTCGTCTCAGTTTATTTTCTTTTTCTTAGAATGTTTTGAATCAGTAACACAAGGCAGTTGTGCTCCACTGTCTCTTTTCTAAGGAGATGAAATTAGTTTTATATCTGTTTGGATGTTTCCTGACTACATCTCTATTACTTAGCCTGTTAAAGCAAAGCATACTTTTCTTTATTAGATAGCTTGATATTAGTTCATTGCGTACTCTATGTTCCAACAAGTAGGAATGCTAAATGAACATGATCCTTGCTTCTGCATTTTTATTGAGACTTGATTAAACAGGGGAAACAGAGAATAGGGTTTATATTTCGAAGAATTTAACAATCACATACTCACATATATGAATTGGACTGCTTTGTTCTTTAGAACTTCTATTCACCTGAATGATTGTATCTGTACCAGTACCATGTTTTCTCGCCTGCATACTGCATTGTATTATACTGCATAAAAAGTAGGAGCATGTTGTGTGTTGTTCATTGACATGGTTGAGAGGAGGGCTACTTCTGCACACTGTACCATTCTTGCTTACATACTGGTAGATTGTGCTACTTCTGTTGTGTTACCTATGATTTTTGGTGATGGTAAATATTCTGAGGTCTTTAATTCTTCTTTTCTTCGGATCAGGTCATTCCATCCATGAGCCTATTACTTTTGTTTCACAATGAGCTACTACTTGGAGCTGCTAGGCTAGCTTGCACGGCCACTGGTTGAGATTCAGTGTTTAAGTTACCACGATAGTGAAACTGGAGAGGCCTGCAAATTTCAAACAATCTTGCAGTCTTTCAGTTGCAAATCTGTGCAGTTTCAGCAAAGAAACAGAGAAAGTGCCTGAATATGAGAGCTAGAGAACGCATCTCAATATGTGAAAATTACTTGTACAGAACTCTATCTCCTAATGCAGAGCTCCAAGCACAGCAGGAAGTTTTATCACTAGCTAGGCGGCACACAATTTTTTTTTGACGAACAGGCGGCACACAATTCAGCGGACAATCAGTTCCTCTCCATGCGTGGTAGGAAATTTAGAGAACTGAGAGGAACAGAGATCAGCGATATCTTACGGCAGGATCATACCGTAGCTGAGAGTGGATGGATGGTGCAATTGCTTCCAGAATCTGCTCTTCTTGCATGGCAATTAGCAAGGATGTGCAGTATCTGGGAAGGCCGTGCGTCATTGAAGTGGACCTGATTGACTGGACCATCAGGGTATGCAGGATCAGACAAGCAAAACATGCTCGGTTTGGCATTCTGATTCACTGCACCTGTCTGCTTACTCTCAACTAGTTTAGTTGCATTGCAAGTTGTGCTCCAAACCGTAGAAGTTGGACGAACATCATCAAGTGGAGATGAAGAGGAGTGGAGGCATAGCTCGAAAGGGTGAGTTTCAGGAAGTGGATTCCATCCACGAACAGCGAGATACAAATAAAGAGGCACACCGGTTGCAACCTCACTTTGCAACCACTATCTGGAAGTATATATTGGGCACCTGAAAAATGCAAGATTTACCTTGGACTCCTGCCTTGGAACGTATTCTGACGGCAGATGCGCTTCAGCGAAGGGGTGGGAAATAGCTATTTTTGCACGGAAAACCTAACTAGCAGGCGCCTGCCCATTTGGCAAAACCTGACACTCCTTTGTGAGCCATTGATTCGCGGACGAAGAACCGATTTATTCCCCTCCCGCAATCATTCCCCACCCCACGGTCCCGTCCCGCAGCGAGGCGCAGGGCACCAACCGTCACTACTCGATATGCCGCCGGAGCGGCGGCTGCCCCCAAATCACCTAAAACACATTGCATGATATCTACAAAATTAGCACATTCTGTCTGTTCTAAATTTATGGGAATTAGCTCACTCTTATGATAGTTAATTCTCATACCAGACAGCTGTTCAAAACAAGTCATTATCCATTTCATATTAAAAGCTACCTCTCTATCAGCCTCCAGAAAGAGTAGTGTGTCATCTGCATACTACAAACAAATCACACCACCAGGAGTAAATCTAGGACATAGGCCTCTAATAAGCCTCCCTGGCTATGTTCTAGATAGAATTCCGATAATGCCATAATGGCGCTGGTGTTGTTGCTGAGGTAAAAAAAGACAGCAGAATCTGCGAGTCTGGTGGTGGATTGATGGTCAGGAAACCTGAACCTGCTTGTTTTACGGGTTCCATCCATGAAATGAAATCAGGGGCTGCGCTCCTTCATTCCGAAAGAAAGTTAGTTGAGGCATTAGTAGCATGCCCAATTTTGTTTATGTCAATTTGTGGTTGCCATGTCGATTAACAGTTGCATGTGCAAATGAGAAGAAGCTCTTGCTGTGGAGAATATATTTTGCTTTCTTCTCTTAAGTCATAAGTGTGATTTGTAAACTACTCATCTCGTTATGCTAGTTTAGTGGCGTTCATAATATGTACTCCCTCCATCCCAAATTATAAGGAGCGCAATTTTTGTGTTGGTCTTTGGTGATCGGTTTTGACCAATAATACGTAATAAACTATATGAATTGAGAATGTATAAATGGTATCGTTGTAGCTACCCACCTAATTAATATTGATGGAATTACCCACATAGTACTAATAAAGTTATTTATGTGTTTATGACGTAATTATCCACCACGAAATCGATTTAATTACCCTACTCTATCGGTAATAGTCATCCACTCAATACTGATGGAGTTACCCCCATCCAATACCGATGAAGTTACACATATCTTCATGATATAGTTATCCAGCACGAAATCTTTGTACTTATCTTACTCTATCGGTAATAGTTACCCATCTAATACTGATAAAGTTACCTACCCAATACTGATAAAGTTACCTATGTGTTTTTATGATATAGTTATCCACCACAAAATTGATATAGTTATGAAAATTCTCTGGCTAATAGTTACCCTCCCAATATTTATAGAGTTACCCACCCAGTACTGATAAGGCTACCATGTGTTTTCATGATATGGTTATCCATCACAAAATTGATATAGTTACCCTACTCTATTGGTAATAGTTACCCACACGATACTTATGAATTTACCCACCCAATAATTATGAACTTATCCATGTGTCCATGATGTAGTTGTACATCACGAAATCGATTTAGTTGCTCTACTCTCTCGGTACTAATCACCCACCCAATACTATCCAGTACTGATAAAGTTACCCATGTGTTTTATGAAGTAGTTATCAACCACAAAATCGATATAGTTACTATACTCTCTCGGTAATAGTTACCAACTCAATACTGATGTAGTTACCACCTAGTACTGATAAAGTTACCCATGTATTTTCATGTGTAATTATCAACCACGAAATCATTTAAGTTATCCTACTCCCTCGGTAATAGTTACCATCCAATACTGATGAACTTACCCATCCAGTACTGATTAAGTTAGCCATGTGCTTTCATGGTGTAGTTATCCACCACGAAATCAATATAGTTACCATACTCTTAGGTAGGCGTGCCAACGACGATGGCAAGGCTGTCGTAGCGGCTGTTCATATCGAGAAGTTTGTCGACCTGAATAGGTAGGCAGCGCTGCGTTCCATCGGGTTTCGTCAGTGTTAAGCATTTTGTTGCCGGTATTTCTCTGCTGCTGCAGCCTGCATCTTTTGGTGTTGTTTTGGATTTGGTTCCAGCCTCAAGCTCGGCTGTGCATCAAACTAAACATATCGGACTGACTTTTCATGTACATGATTATGGTGTCTTCTTATATTATTGTTCAGATCAGAATTGGTGCTCCGTAAGTTTAATAGTTCGCATGTATATGGCAGTTACCACCTATGTATCAAAAGGAAAAGAAGCAACATTGAAATGATTGGACTGGAATTATTCTCAATGAACTATCACAACATCTTTTTTTGGAACTTTTAGTAGTTTCATGAACTATGGCATCATCTTTCTTTTTATTGTGATTCATTTTGGGTGTTAAATAGATTAATTTACTAATAAATCTTCAGTCGATTTTCACATCTGATTGGAAATGAATGGTTACATCTAATATTCTATCTAGATCATCTCTGCTTTCTAATATTCAACACTGATTCTATGCTTACTTTCTCTTTTATCTCTTCAGTAAATGTGTTCAAAAGATTTATCTATTATTTGAGGGACAGCTACCTTGGGAAGTCGGTGACTAAGCAACCCGAACAAAAAAAATATATCAATCGATATTTTCACTAAGGGCGCGGCTTGCCGCCGCGCTGAAATTTAACTAGTACAAATCGATAGTCCATCGTATTCTCACAGTTTGTAAATCCGCCCGAGGGGGTGACGGGGTGTGTATCCCTCGTACTTTCACAGTTTGAATAAAAAGGTCGGATGGTTCTTAAAAAAAATACAAATCGATAAGTACACCAGCGACACATGGATCAGAGGGAGTAGTTCATATCGTGCAAGCTTTTGTTCAAAAAAACAAATATCGTGCAAGCTGGACATGGGCTTTCTGGCCTCTCGGTGGTAGGTAGGCCGAGCGAAAGGGGCTGGACCTCGAGCCCACAGCGTGCGGTGAGAACATCGGCCGCGTCGCCCCCGGCATGGGGCGCGGTTGGGAGTTAAGCCACCACCTCGCCACCGTCCTCCTCCCCGCCCACCGCCACCTCGCCCCTTCTCCCTCTCCGATGATACTCCGGCTGCGCGCCGGCCTCTCCGGCCGATCCGCCGCCCTCCTCGCCGCCGTCGCCCGCGATGCGCTTCCCACGCGCCCGCTGCCCCGCGCCGTGCTCCCCCTCCTCCGTCGCCTCCACGACGCCGCGGGCGCCTCCGATCACGGCCCGAAACCAGGTACACCCTCGCGATCTCACCCTCCCTCTCCCTCTGAAGTGGCTGTGCGGTAGCATGTTCGTAGTTCAGAGTTCTGCCGATCATTTCATCGTTTTAACTCTACCACCCTTTCCAACGTAACAAATGTCCATCCAATTCCGGGGGGAAATTAATGGATATGTCTGACTGTGTGTAGTATTTGAGTTGCTGATACTTGTAGTTCTGAAATTTCACGAAACATCCTCTTGATTGTGTCTTCTGATACTGTTAATTGTGTTCTGTACCTGAAGGTGGCCCTCTGACGCTGTACAGGGACCTGGTGAGCCAGGGGAGGCTCCGACACGACGAGTACCAGGAGAACGTGGCGTCCGAGCTGGACGGCCTGCTCCGACGGCTCGAGCGGTACGAGATGGAGATGGAGGACTACCATGTGAGTCGCCGATCCCTTTGTGCTGCTCACCGAGTGTGGTTTCAGAGAGATTGATTTGTTCCCATTTCATCTGAGTGAGTGGCTTTGTGCAAAGTGCAGGTGAAGCTGTCTACGTGGGACAGCTCCAGGGAGAAAGAACGGCGGAGGCTCCTGCTCGAGGAAGCCGAGGATAAGGAGCATGATGGGGTGTGGATCGATGAGAAGAGGGGGTTTCTCGATAAGTTGATCTCACGGTAATATTTGGTCTCCTTCCTGTGACTTGATATCATGAGTTATGTGTTTTCAGTTTGCAGTGGAGCTGTTCGTATGGATCTAAATCCTCTTCCAACTGATATCTTGCAGCGAGGCATTACTGCAAATACATATTCTCTTATCTTTAAAGAACAGTCAAACTAAACAGAAGATAAAGCGGGGGCTATACTCTGCTGCAAAATTTTCCTGTTAGTATTAGATCAAAGCTCTTGTACATGTTCCAAGAAGAATGTCACTAAGCAGATCAGCAACCTTTTAAGTCTGTTGAAACCGATGTATTTCACTGCATTGAATGTCGTTGTTTGATTTATCTTTTGCTGATAAAACTAGGAAAAGAAGAGGAAATATAGAAGCTGGAGTTGGAAGATGGGTTTCATATTTGAACCGAGAGAAGAAGCTAGATACGTTGGTTGGTCAGAGACCTGTGGCTCCTGTTGCTCCAAAAGGATTGTACCTTTACGGGAATGTTGGAAGTGGTAAGCTATTCCATAACTTCACCTTGCCTGCATGCTTAGAGTTAGGGGTTTGTATTCGGGTTTTCTCCCTTATATTCATTAATAGGTTAACAGTACTTTGAAAATAAACCATTACCATCATAAACAGCTTGTGAGTAGTTTGAAAAGAACGTCATGAATGACCCTAACTGATTTTTTGATTACTACTATATGTAACACAGGGAAGACAATGTTGATGGACATGTTCTATGGGGCCACAGAAGGTGTCATCAAACACAGGAGAAGGTTTCACTTCCATGAGGTAAATCATGCAGGACTATTGTACACATGAATTGGAAAGCAGAGTGTATGTTCAGCTTGGCAAGAGTTATGTGAATCAAATTGGTGATTATCATGTTTAGTTTGGATTCCGCTGCTGTCTGGGATTTGTGTAACCTTGAATTACTCTGTTTCATGCAGGCTATGCTTGAAATAAATGATCATATGCATGATGTGTGGAAGAGACGCGATGATGACAAGTCTATTGACTCACCTACTTTTAGTTGGATATCAGGCCTCCCTTTCGATTCTAAAATAAAGGAGTGGCTGATCGGGGAAGAAAAATACAAACAAGATAAACATCAAAAGCATATCCTTTTAGCTGTTGCGGATAAGTTCCTTGTCGATAGACAAGCAAATAAATGTGGTGCAAGCATTCTATGCTTTGACGAGATACAGGTACCTGAATTTCACACTTTCGACTATTTACCTTTTTGACTTCGTAAAGGAAACTGATATTTCTTTCGTCGCACTCAGCATCACGGTTATCAGATTACTGCCGTAGTTTAGAAATTATTGTGATTACATAATGGAAAGCCTTGTAGGAAGAGTCTCTCAGACCTATTTCCCTTATTTTTTTCACCTCTTCGATAGTTCTTGCAGTGCACAATACATATTTTGCATTGAAAGCTTGCTATGCAATTTTTTTTAGTAAACGGCAGTCAATCTTGCTGATGGTAGCATAGATATTTTGAATGCACTAATAAACTGCATATGTGCAGACTATTGATGTGTTTGCTGTTGTCGCACTGTCTGGTATTCTGAACAGACTGTTAAGCACAGGAACTGTACTTGTTGCTACCAGTAATAAAGCACCGGAAGATCTGAATCAGGTAGGTACTTTTGTGATTATTATTTTTATTTGTGTAATTATTACGCTGTAATATAGTAAACACTGATCTTTTCATGAAAACAAGATGATGGCAGTGAAAGGCGTAAACAAATTCTAACCTGCTGAAAATATTTATTTGAACTACATTACATAGAACTTTGCTCATACAAACAGGAACAACTTTGCACAATTTTAAGTCACGATATTAAATAAGTGGTAAAGATCAGCAGGCTGCTATCATTGTTATAGATGAGTGACAATGTGAAAAATATGTAGAGTAGCTAGACTATAGTTAATCTTTATTTATGGTGATTCTAGATACAGAATCAGCTACAGATAATGTGGCCTTCTGAAATTCGTTGAAATGGAATAACATGGCTAATGGCTATGAACTACTTATATGCACGTCGGTTTCTTGTTATTTAAATATTCTGAAACATAGCATCAATCTACAAGAAATGAAAATACACTTTCTGAAGTTTAATTCTACTTTTCTGGATTACTATTAAAGCATAAGAATAACAGCATCAATTGGTACCTGAATGGATAAATGTGTACCTTTAACTTAAAATAACTCTGTATTTGTTTTTGACATTTTCATTCTTTTTTGTTCGTTTTGTAGGATGGCATGCAACGAGAAATCTTCCTTGAGTTCTTATCTAAGTTGGATGAGACGTGTAATAAGATTCTTGCTGGAACTGAAACAGATTATCGCCGCCTTATTCCAACAGATGGCTCAACTCAGGTTGGCTTGTAATCTTACTAGTTACATGGGAATTTCTGGCACTTTGTCCTAAGACCTGCATAAAACTTTTGCTTTACATGCTCGGGAGATAGCTGATAGTATGTTGAAGAAAAACTAATTCTTAAGGTATTGTGATCTTTTGTAGGCAGATGTTTAAGTTGTCTAGAATTCAGTGACTAGATTGACAAGTTCAGGTGATTAGATCACCTTATTTGAACATCTTAATTTAGTTTACAAAATCATCAAGTCGGCATTCTCGTAAAATCTTCTGCCTTGTGGCACAGTAATTAAATGGACTTGAAGCCATTTTGAAATGGGGTTTATTCTCTAGCTATTCAGGATGGTGTGTAAAGAAGAAAACATTAACTTCCTGTCCTACCCTGAGGCTAATAAATTACCAGTGTCTCTGGAAATATATTTATCCTGCAATTTCTTATCATCAAGTTAGTTGCCAGGCAGAGATTCAAGTATTATCTCTACTTGTCAAATCAAGTATACCTATAAGCTACATTCTCTGATCCCTATTATAACTCGAATATGAAAACAGGAAGGTATAACCTTATCTGAATACACTGCATGTTTACTCTTGTTTTGTTTTGGAAATTTATATATATTCTGCTTGTATATATTTCCTTATTCTTGGATGTCATTTGCATTACCCCGTATTTTCATGTAACTAGTTGTTTACAAAATCGTCTGCAGACTCATTATTTTTGGCCTATAACATCTGACACGAGGAGTATGTATGAGGCTATGTGGCATGACATAACTAACCAGAAAGGAGCAAACATTAGTGCAGTGACAATTCCTGTAATGTTTGGAAGGTGTGTTCTTATAATCATCTCTATTGCAATATACATGATTGTGGACTGTATTAACTTTAATGTTACATGTACAGGTCTCTGGAGATTCCTCAAAGTTGTAGCGGTGTGGCAAGGTTTGACTTCGAGTATTTATGCGGCCGCCCAGTAATACCTCACTCTCTAAATTTTACATTTATTTAGAGTCCAAATTGAAGGAAAAGGAAACTATGCTATTCATGATCAAGGCACTGTTGTCTTGAAAAAAATGATATATGGAGTAGTATATGTCTTCCTGTAAAGTATATGAATTTGAAACTGAATTATAATTAATGCCTTACAAGGAGAGATTTTTTGTATAGATTCAGTTAGATGTGCTTTGATTTTGCTAAATATTAATTTGTGTTAATCGTTTCAATGCCTAGGTCGGAGCCGCTGATTACATAGCAATAGCCAAGAACTACCATACAATTTTCATTACAGATCTTCCAGCTATGAGTATGAAGATTCGTGACAAGGTACTTGTTCATCTGTATCTTTTCTGCTGACTTTGTTAAGAAGTACTTAGTAATTCTTTGATGCCAAATGAATTATTACGTTTTTGCTAATATTATCCTCATTTAGGCAAGAAGATTCATCACCCTTATCGATGAGCTGTACAATCATCATTGCCGTCTTGTATGTTTAGCCGTCTCGTCTATTGATGATCTTTTTCAAGGAACTGAAGAAGGGCCTCTTTTTGACTTAGAGAGGTAATAGTTACATCTATACACGCACGATTCTCTAACAACATTATTGAGTACAAGTAACCTTTTTCCGATCTCTAAAACCTTAGTGAGTTTATAGACGTGACATGCAGATTGTAGTTTCATATTCTGGCGGTAGCTATCATTTAGGTCTTCTGAGATGTTCTTCCCTGCAGGGATCAAACTTTTGAAATTCGTACTCTATAAACTACAATGCATTGCGACTTGGCACATAGTCCCCTTCCCGATTTCCACAAAAAAATATTAAATCCTGTTTAAAATGGCTTGCTTAACTTTGTTTTATAGTATGTTGTAGCTATTCTTTTGAAATATTTTGGAATAAAAACATTCAAAATCTAATGGAATCAAGAATGATTATTCATTTATTCACATGGAAGGTCATATTATGCAGTTTTCAGTTTGAAACTGAAGCCGAAGGGACAAAGCTAAGAAGGGATGTTTCTGCAGAAGGCAATGTTGGTGTAGGGCCCTCTACAAAAGGCCTTGTGTCAATGCTGTCTGGACAGGAAGAAATGTTCGCGTTCCGAAGAGCGGTAAGTAACTAATATAGTACGAGTACCTTTTTTACATGCTTGTTGATGCTTGAGATGATTCAGAACGTACTAATAAAGATTCATTAGCATTACGGCCTTCAAATTCTGTTCCGAAAGCTCACCCTATTCCACCACACAACTTTCATGTCTCGACTGTACTTATTTTGCACCACCGACATTACTTTGGAGGCATGTATCTTTTTTTAACTGCTCACCCACAATGTTACTTGTTAGTGTAGTTCCTGAGCTACCTCATATGCATCTTGTTTCGCAGATATCTCGGCTCATAGAAATGCAGACCCCGCTGTATCTCGAGCGCGTTCAGCATTTTCATTCCTCTGTCCTTCATCAGCAACAGGGCACCCCTGTTCTTCCAAAAGATAGTACTGTTTCTCAGTCTGCTCCTGTGTAGGATGTAGTATATCGTTTTATTAAAAAAACTTCATAGGGAAAATGAATTTGCAAATAATGAGCAATAAGGCAGGAGAAGCGCGGAGCTCGAGATTGCATGTAAGTACCACAAGCGATGTGAACAAAACACATGCCATTGCATTTGTATAGAATTTCACAGCTTTGGTGCCCAATTATGCATGCCTCCATAGTTGACCTTATCACTCGTGTTGTTTTGTGTGCTTTATTTGGAACTAATGTATAACATCCTAAATATTGGCACGCTCAAATAGCAATACATGCCACAATCTAAAACACGATCCAGTGAACCCTCTGCCTATTCCAGAAGGCATACGGCTATTCTAAGTGCAAAAGAACTGATACATCCACACATACATAGTTATAGATGGATGGTAGCAAGTAGCAAGAGGCTGAATCACTGTGGCGCGCTATGTGATGACGTTACTGTAAGCTTGTTGTACTCGGCTTTGATTTTCTCTAGCGTCACGACCACATCGTGCATCTTCAACCTCTCATTGGGAGAGTCGCTGGAGCAGAGCAAGCCCAGTTCGAATACCGGGGCAAGAAAGCCATAGTTCACAAAGGAGCCATCTAGTAGCCGTCTATCGACAACTTGGACAAGCTCTGCAGGAAATGCCTGCTGAACATACTGCCTGAGGTTACTTGTGCACCGAACATAGTGTCTGTGGGCCTCCTTCCTGTGAAGACTTCAAGAAGCATGATCCCGTAGCTGAACACGTCGCTCTTCCGCGATGCTTTTCCTAGTGACCCGTACTCTGCTCAATAAAAACATAAACACAAATTAGGTGCACTACGTTATTTTGAGTGGAGCCATAACTTGTATATGCTTTTAACAAGCACCTGGTTGAGCAAAATAACAAGAGATAGCCAATTAAGTACCTGGTGCCATGTACCCAATTGTTCCTGGCATGCTTGCACTTATCATGGAGTTATCATCTAAAAGTAACCTTGCAATGCCAAAGTCTGCCACATGCGCCCTCATCTCCTCATCAAACAACACATTGCTAGGCTTCAAGTCACAATGCAAGATCAGCTCATAATGCTCATGGTGTAGATAATCCATTGCCATCGACACATCGAGCATGATGCCCAGTCTCTCAATGAACCCTAGGCGTGATGTACTTTGATATTGGTGTAGGAGCATATCTTTTTTTGAACAAGGGGAGGGATCCCGACTGCTTTATTCGGTGGGCTTACGAATTACATCAAGGACCAGAAGATAAAAGGAAATTACAACCAAGCCCTTGGCTTTTACAAAAAGGACCCTAGCTAGACAAATGGAAATACGATTAAGTCCTTCTCCACCGAGCAAGAGGATCAGCTCAACACGGCGGCCGTCGGCGCCGTCTCCGGGGACGGAACCACTTGGAAACAACTCGACGTTGGGCGCCGCCATGGAACTGGAAAGGGGCCTCCGCAATGGCTCGCCGGCCTGGAGGTTGAAAGCACCATGGTGCACGCAACACCATGGCTCAGAGCAGCCCCATCGGCTAGAGGTAACGACGGCGCAAACTCGCCGCCATTGATGCGCTCTGAAACTTGCAGCAACTCCCCAAGAAGCCACAGATCGAGAACTCCAATCTTCTTCCCCGCGACCACCGTGCCATAGAAGACCAGTAGGCTCCGATCCGAGAGCTTCCAAACAAAACGAACAATTATTGGAGCAACAGCGATCGATACCTGGCGTAGAAGAGCTCCACCATGGAGCTCCTGCTAGCGGCAAGCTCTCCCACTCCAGCGACGTGTCCGCCTCGCCGCCGGGATAACTGTTGCACACCGACAGCTGCGCGCATCTCTTCTCTTCCCCTCGCCACCGAGGCCGGCCAGGAGAAGAAGTGCAGCCCATAGAAATCGGAAGCCAAAGCGCTTACTGAAGAAGGCTGCCGACGATACGCGCCCACCTTTCCTCCACCATGGAAGCCTGATGAAGCGCAGATCGACAGCGAGCTCGGCGCCGCGCCGGAGCGCCGAAGCTACTCACCTTCGGAGAGAGAGAGACGGCATATAGCCAAATGCCACGAAGGGCAAAGCACAACCTAAGCTACTAGCTACGCTACTACTGTACAAGGCGGGCCGGCTCCCTATTCCATCTC
Organism: Poa pratensis; assembly: GCA_947311845.1. Classification (NCBI taxonomy): domain Eukaryota; kingdom Viridiplantae; phylum Streptophyta; class Magnoliopsida; order Poales; family Poaceae; genus Poa; species Poa pratensis. The sequence continues at coordinate 1,316,924 of CAMZMU010000124.1, forward strand.
TGCACCGACCAGCGCGGACGCCGGCGGCGAGAGCGGCCGGATCTGGGCGAGAGGTGCGGCTGACTCTCAACAGCGAGAAGGAAGGAGACGGCACCGAGAGGTGGGGAGTCAACTTTGTGTAGGAGCATATCCAAGCTGCCATTTGGCATGTAAGGAAGCACTAGTGCTCTGAAGTCAAGGTTGGAACATGTGTTGATTATCTTAATCAGGTTGCGGTGTCGCACCATGCGAAGAACTTGACACTCGGCGTCAAAACTTCTGATGGCTTGCTCTAGCTGCATGTCAAGAACTTTTATTGCGACCACCAAGCCACTGCTCAATTGTCCCTTGTAGACTTTTCCAAAGCATCCGGATCCCAAGATGTTATCTTCACAAAAATTACTAGTGGCACGGATGAGCTCATGATAGGAGAGTATCTGATGGTCTATGACATCGGTTGGATCAAAGGAAGGTTGATCCTCTCCCTTCTTAAGTTTCTTTCTGAACCTTAGGTATAGGTGAATAACTATGGCGCCAAAAGCTAATGTGAGTGTTGGGAGTAGAAACTGGAGCAAGTGTTTATTACTTGACTGGGATCTCTCAAGGCATGGTGGAAATTGTAGCCGTGGATCACCACATAGCCCAGCATTCCCAATCAAAGAATCCAATGTGAGGTTTGAGAAAACACCTCTCTCGGGTATTTGTCCTTCTAGTGTTTATTACTTGACTGGGATCTCTCAAGGCATGGTGGAAATTGTAGCCGTGGATCACCACATAGCCCAGCATTCCCAATCAAAGAATCCAATGTGAGGTTTGAGAAAACACCTCTCTCGGGTATTTGTCCTTCTAGTCTATTGAATGAGAGGTTCAAGGTAGTCAAGTAGGTAAAATTGGCAATGAACATGGGAATGGTACCAGAAAGATTATTAGATGAAAGGTCTAATGATGTTAGGCTTTTTAATTTTTCGAGTGAGCCTAGAGTTGAACCTTCGAACGAGTTATGCGATAGATTTAGGTAGGTTAGCATATTAAGTTGTTCGAATGTTTGAGGGATGCTTCCCGTCAACAAGTTGGAAGAAAGGTCCATTTCATATATTTGTCTTAGACCAGAAACATCAGTCGGTACTTCACTAGAAAAATAATTGTGACGCAAATATAGTTGAATAAGTTTATCTAGATGGAAAAGGCTCACAGGTATCGCCGAACTTAACTGGTTATTGGACAAGTCGATGCTTTCTAACAAACTAAGATTTCCAAAGGTGTTTGGGATAGAGCCTGAGATCTTATTTGAGAAGAGATACAACTGTTGTAGACTATTGATCATACCAATTTGTGCTGGTATATGGCCTGACATGCCATTGCCAGATAGATCAAGCGGCACGAGATTTTCGAACATAGCTATAGATTCGGGGATTTGCTTGGTGAGTATATTGTAAGGAAGATCTATCCATACGAGGCTGCTTATGTTTGAAATTTCTACCGGAATGCCACCTGTTAACTTGTTGTAACCTACAGAGAACATGACAAGTCGTGAAGTGAGATTTCCTACACTGCTTGGGAGGAGTCCTGTGAAAGAATTTACTTGTAGAAAAAGGATTTGAAGTTGTCTGCACTTGGAAAGGTCTGACAGAAAGTTCAGATTCCCCTCTAGACTGTTTTCGTGACAAATCAAGCTTGTACAAAGCTGTATTTTCGCCTAGTGTTGTCGGTACTAGTCCGTACAACTGATTTTCTTGCAAAGATAGCAAAGACGATTTTGATAAGTTACCGCGGGAAGCTGGAATTTCACCTGTCAATTGATTGCCTCCAAGATGCAAAAATGAGAGTTCTTGCATAAGACCTAATTCTGGTGGAATGTGGCATGTTAGATTGCCATATGCGAGTTGTAGAATAGCAAGTTTGGTGAGGTTGCCAAGGGTTGTAGGGATTGAGCCAATAAGGTTATTTAAGCCCAAGCTAAGCCATTTAAGATGTGGCAATTTGGCTAGCCATGTGGGTATAACATCAGCGAAATAATTCGCACCAAAGTCAATTACTTGTAGATACTGGCATGATGCAAACCCCGTAGGGAAACGACCGGAAAATTTGTTAAAACTGAGCGAAATATCTTGCAACATTGGGAGGCTGAAACTCTGGTTGTTTGGAAACGTTCCCGTTAGGTTACTGTTTTCTGCGATTGCTATGACTCCTAGTCTAGACATGTTGTATATGCCTTGTGGTACTACTCCGAGAGTTGATTAACTTGTAGGACCAATTCCTGAAGCAGGGATAGGGATGCAATGGCGTGTGGTATAGGCCCTGACAAACTGTTATTTCCAAAATAGATGGACGTCAAGGAAGGTGTGTCGTTGAACAAATTTGGTGGTATTTGACCACTCAAGTCATTTCGGGACAGATAAATTTTCCTAAGGTTGTGCATGTGTAGCAGCATCTCCGGAGAGATTTGGCCAGAGAGTTTGTTCGAAGATAGATCAAGGATCTCTAGTCTTGTGAGATTCCCTAGGGCACTAGGAATAGCATTTGACAGGCTATTCTGCAAGATTGAGGTACTTAAGACGATGTAGCCTAGCTAGTTCGGCTGGAATGGAACCCGTGAAATTTGTGTAGGTGAGATTCAGGACAGAGAGGAAAGAGAGGTTACCGATGTGAGGTGCAACAAGATATATGTCAGACAGCGATAAAGCGGTGACACGTTGCCTGCGCCGGCTGCACGAGATGCCGACCCAGTGGCAGAAAGATGTGCCGGTGGTCCAATTGGTGGCAAGGACGCCATGAGGGTCGGCGAGCTGGGCTTTGAAAGCCAGCAGGGCGGCGAGGTCAGTGTCGCTGCCGTTGGTCGGACTGGGAGAAGAAAACGAGAGTAGGAATAGAAGGAAGATTGGTATACGGGCAGACATGGATGAGGAGGCCATTGATCGAGCTGCTGGGCTGTTTACCTGGTGAATTTATATGGGTTGCCACAAGTGCAGCGATCACCTTGCCGGCGGCCACACGACGAGGCAAGCACATCACGGTGCGAGTTAATTTGAGTCCTTACCCGAGAGACACGGTCTGTACAAGATAGCCAGACACTCAAGGACGCACCCACCTCAGTTCCAGCTTTGCGACTTCTCAAACAACAGAATTGGGGGAACCGGCTCAACCCTCTTAGGGTGGCCTATCACATATATATAGAGGTGTACCAAAGGTACAATACAATACATGTACATTTATACAAAAGCTATACATGCCTAATACACCCCCTCAATCTTAGCCACTTCCTAAAGAATCGAGAAGGGTAAGATTGCGTCTGCATGCCTCAAACTGTGGTAGAGGCAATGGCTTGGTGAAGATGTCCGCAAGTTGATCTTTCGAAGAGATAAACTTGATCTGTAGTAGCTTTTGAGCAACACGTTCCCGCACAAAGTGATAGTCAACATGCCTCAAACTGTGGTAGAGGCAATGGCTTGGTGAAGATGTCCGCAAGTTGATCTTTTGAAGAGATAAACTTGATCTGTAGTAGCTTTTGAGCAACACGTTCCCGCACAAAGTGATAGTCAACTTCGATGTGTTTCGTTTGGGCATGAAATACTGGATTCGCCGATAGATATGTCACACCGATGTTGTCACACCAAAGTACAAGAGGCTGTGAGTGGGAAATTCCCAACTCCTGAAGCAAAGACTGTACCCAAATAAGCTCTGCAGTGGCATTGGCCACAGCCTTGTATTCTGATTCAGTACTGCTACGAGAGACAGTAGCCTGTTTCCGAGCACTTCAGGCGATCAAATTAGAGCCAAAGAACACAGCATAGCCCCCCGTGGATCGCCGATCATCTGGACTACCTGACCAGTCCGCATCTGAGTATGCCGAGAGAACCCCAGTGGGGTTTGGTCGAATATGCAGCCCATGAGACACCGTGAGTCGTACATAGCGCAATATGTGCTTGACAGCAGACAAATGAGGGTCACGAGGCGCATGAAGATACTGGCAAACTCTGTTGACAGCAAAAGAAATATTCGGGCGAGTGATAGTCAGGTACTGAAGACCCCCAACAAGACTCCTATACTCCGTGGCATCCTCAGGAGACATAAGCACACCAGCATCAGCAGAAATCTTATCAGTGGCAGACATGGGTGTCATATGCGGTTTGCACTTAAGCATGCCAGCACGGCCCAATAAATCCAAGGAGTACTTCTTCTGTGTCACAATGAGCCCATCATCACGGTGTGTAACCTCCAGACCAAGGAAAAAGTGAAGTTTGCCAAGATCTTTGACAGCAAAATCAGCACCAAGAGCACGAATAAGAGCATCAGCAGCTGACTGAGACGAACTGACCAGAATAATATCATCCACATAGACCAGCAAGTACATAGTAACTTCGGGTTTCTGTACAAGAAAGAGTGATGTATCAGCAGTGGATGGCGCAATACCATGAGCACGAAGGGCTGCTGCAAGACGGGCATGCCAAGCACGAGGAGCTTGCTTCAGACCATAGAGTGCTTTGGTAGGCCGACAGATATAGTCTGGTCGATCAGGATCAGCAAAACCAGGGGGCTGCCGCATATAAACCTCTTCCTCCAAGACACCATGAAGAAAAGCGTTCTGCGCATCAAGCTGCCGAAGAGACCAACCTCGAGTGACTGCAAGAGAAAGAAGAAGTCTGATAGTTGTAGGCTTAACCACTGGACTGAAAGTGTCTTCGTAATCAAGACCATAGCGTTGCCGAAATCCACGAGCAACAAGACGCGCTTTATAGCGCTCAATAGAACCATCAGAATGCTTCTTCACTTTGAAAACCCATTTAGAATCAATAACGTTGACCCGAGGTGGTGGAGGAACAAGCGTCCATGTCTCATTGCGAATGAGAGCGTGATATTCCTGCTCCATGGCCTCTCTCCAATGCGGAATACGCATGGCAGCCTGATATGTGCGTGGCTCAGAAGACGAGTCCGCAAGAGCAGCTGCCATGCAAGCAGCATACCAGGCGACAGTACCATCTTTGCGTTCTAGGGGGCGAAAGATACCACTGCGACTGCGTGTGTGCAGACGATGAGCCACAGGAGCAGGCGGAGCAGCCGGCGATGGACTGGGCGACGGAGACGGAGACGGCCCAGCCGGCGAGGGGCTGGGTGACGGAGACGGAGACGGCCCAGCCGGCGAGGGGCTGGGCGATGGCGACAGCGACAACTCAGTCGGCGAGGACTGAGCGTCGCACTGCTAGGCGACGAAGAGGGCCCAGTCGGCGAGGGACTGGGCGACGCGCTGCTAGGTGACGCGCTGGGCGTCGACGAGGCGGAGCCAGAGCTCGCCAAGGGTGTCGCGGGCGCTGGGCTGGAGAAGACAGCCCAGGAGAGGCATGTGGCGAGTCCGGCCCAGCAACAGGAGACGATGGCGCGTGCGGCTCCACTGGTGCATCAGCCGAGCGTGCATGGGCACGATGCCCAAGGCCATGCAGGGGGCATTACGATCGACGTGCTCGTCAAAATGCGCCGGAGGGAGGTGCTGGTGCCTCCAAAAGTTCCAAACGAGCCCCGCGTCCAGTGCCTGCACCATGGTTAGGCAACAATACAGGAGAGTATGCAACATCATCAAATTGGTCAGAGGCAATAGAGGATGAATGCATGGATGGAGGTTCATTGGTGGACACAGGGAGTTTGGCAAAGGGAAAAACATGCTCATCAAACACGACATCCCGAGATATGTAGACACGATTAGTGGGAACATGGAGACATTTGTAGCCTTTATGAAGGGAACTATAGCCAAGAAAGACACACTTTTTGGACCGAAATTCCAGCTTACGTTTATTGTATGGGCGTAGATGCGGCCAGCAAGCACATCCAAACACCTTAAAAAAGGTATAGTCAGGTTGTTCATTAAGAAGAAGTTCAATGGGGGTCTTCATGTTTAGAACACGTGTGGGAGTACGGTTGATGAGAAAACAGGCAGTGGTAACGGCATCACTCCAAAACCGAAACGGAACCGATGCATGAGCCAAAAGAGTAAGACCAGTTTCAACGATATGACGATGCTTACGTTCTACGGAGCCATTCTGCTGGTGTGTATGTGGACATGCTAAACGATGAGCAATCCCAAGCGACTGGAAAAAGGAATTGAGGTTGCGATACTCACCACCCCAATCCGATTGAACATGAACAATTTTATGCTTGAGAAGGCGTTCAACATGTTTTTGAAACTGAACAAAGATATCGAAAACATCAGATTTACGCTTAATAAGATAAAGCCAAGTAAAACGACTGTAAGCATCAACGAAACTGATATAATAATTATGACCACTAACAGAAGTTTGGGCAGGACCCCATACATCTGAAAACACGAGTTCTAGAGGATGTTTCACCTCACGACTAGACTCCGAAAAAGGAAGTTGATGACTCTTCCCCTGCTGACAAGCATCACACACTGCTACATCTTTATTACTAGGCATGACAGGAAGCTCATGACGACGCAAGACATGGCGAACAATAGGAGTGGCAGGATGACCAAGGCGAGCATGCCACTGTGACGACGAGACGCGAACTCCACTGAAAACGCGAGAGACTCCAGGATGCTCCAGACGATAGAGGCCCTGGCACAGACGCCCACTAAGAAGCACGTCCCTCGTGTCCCGATCCTTAATAAAAAGATCAAACGGGTGAAATTCACAAAACACATTATTGTCATAGGTGAGTTTAGGAACTGAAAGAAGATTACGTGTCACAGATGGTACTCTAAGGATATCACTAAGCTGAAGACTCCTACCGGCATGACTAGTGAGAAGAGATGCTTGACCAATATGGGAGATGTGCATACCTGCTCCGTTGGCGGTGTGGACCTTGTCGGACCCGTGATATGGCTCACGAGTGTGGAGCTTCCCCATCTCGTTTGTCAGATGCTCGGTTGCCCCCGAGTCCACGTACCAGTATGGGTCGATGGAGTAGGACTGAGTCTGTCCCTGGGGGGCCTGGGGCTTCGGCGGTGGAGCCGGACGATCAGCCATGGCGACCTGGCGCGCAAGATTGCGCGCATCCTTGCCATCATTGCCGAGGCCGAGGAAGCTCTTCTGGAAGCGGCGGTGGCACTTGGAGGACCAGTGCCCATCAAGGCCACATAGCTGGCACACGCGCTTACCCCCACTGCTAGGCATAGTCGACGGCGGGGCGAACGAGGACGGCGGGGGCGCTGGAGGCGCCTTGGCCGGTGCGGACGACGAGGCACCCGAAGAGGGGCGGCCGCCCTTGTAGGCAGCATGCGCAGAGGGACTCCCGCGGCTGCGGTTTGCACGGCGTGACTCAACGCGCTGCTCGGTAAGAAGAAGGCGGGAGTAGACCTCATGTGCCATCATGGGAGTCGAGTTGCCCCGCTCATTGATGATCTCGACCAAGCCATCATACTCCTCATCGAGGCCGTTGACGATGAAGGAGTTGAACTCGGAGTCGGTGAGTGGCTGTCCAATAGACGCCAGCGTGTCAGCAAGGGCCTTGACCTTGTTGTAGTACTCCGTGGCCGTGGTGTCGAGCTTCTCACACTCGCCGAGCTCGCGACGGAGGGCGCTGGCACGGGCCTGCGACTGCGACGCGAAGGAGCGCTCGAGAATCGTCCATGCCTCATGAGACGTCTTGGCAAAGACGATGAGCCCGGCAACAGCCGGGGTGAGCGACCCCTGGATGGAGGAGAGGTTCGCCTGGTCCTGCCCCGTCCACACACGGTGCGCCGGGTTATAGACCGGACCGTTCACGCTGTCCACCAGCGCCGGGGGACAGGGAAGAGAGCCGTCGACGTAGCCGAGCAGGTAGTGGCTCCCAAGGAGCGGAAGAACCTGCGCGCGCCAGAAGATGTAGTTGTCCGGCGAGAGCTTGACGGTGATGAGGTTGCCGAAGTGAAACGGCGGAGGCAACGGGCCCGTCGTGAAGACTGCCGGAGGCGCGTACGCCATAGGGGCAGAGGCGGGCGGTGCAGATGGTGAGGACGATGCCGAAGGCGCAGACGCCATGAGGGCAGGGTGCATCGGCGCAAGGCCAAACGCAGAGGCCCGGCAGTCCATGCCGACGATGAGGCCGCAGGCGCGAAGGCGAGAGGCGAGACGGCGGCGGCCATGGAGGCGGGCGTGGACGCGCTGGAGGTCTGGACCGTCAGCGCGCGAGTGTTGGAGAAGAAGGAGCCGACACTCATCGTCCCAATCGGAGGCGGCTGGATGGCAGCGGCGTCAAGGGGACGGGAGAGGAGGGCAGCGAGCGAGGCGGGGAGATAGCCCGCGTTGGTGGAGCCGGAGGCGGCGGCGCACGACATGGCGGCGGCGCAGCTAGGGTTTGGTGGCGGCGGAAGCTAGGGTTTGGTGGCGGTGTAGATCGTAACCAAGTCTGATACCATGTCAAACAACAGAATTGGGGGAACCGGCTCAACCCTCTTAGGGTGGCCTATCACATATATATAGAGGTGTACCAAAGGTACAATACAATACATGTACATTTATACAAAAGCTATACATGCCTAATACGACTAGAGCTGTCGTCGATGATCGATGAGCAATGTAGGAAAGATGCTGCATGCGCATTAAGGTACTAGTCAAATGCTGGTCAGTAATATTCTTTGGTGTTGACTCTGAAGCTTATTTGATGTGTGTGCAGTGAACATAGAGAGTAGTTCACAAGTGCATACATACATCCTTCCGTGGAAGTCAAGGATCATGCCCGCACGCGTAGCAGCACAGTGCTTGGAGCTATCGAACTTTGGCCCCAGCGACACGGTCTCTACAGGCCAGTGAACATGGCCAACGAAAAAGAAGAGAAAACGAAGAAGAAAAAGGGAAAATGTCACGCCGCTGATGGCGGCAAATAGGGATTCTGGCCGCTCCTGCTTAATGGATTCGATGGTGAGACCGGCTCATGCTGCCTCCAGTTTTGGGCGTCGCCATGGCCACGTCGTCATGAACTTTGTTTTCTCAGTTTTGCTAACTCTTAATCGGCTAGAACATAATCGTTGTAAATAAACCATGATATTAAACTGCATGGATTGGTAGAAATAGACCACACTTGAATTTTTTTTTTGAGCTCAAGGTGGTCTATGTCCACTGCCCGAGACCGAATAGATAGAATAGAATTGTCCCAATTTATAAGGTAAGCCGGGTCAAAAAAAAAACCATACAAACTGTACAAATGAATCACAAAGACGAAGCGACCTGCCGCCCATACGACACAAGTCGAACAAACGCCACAACACACCTTCCGTTCCGGAGCCGCCGCCCCGGCGTATCAACTAGATCGACATTCGCATTGTCCAAAAGCGATCCAGTCATGATCGACTAACCCTCTGCCCGCGCAGTCTTTATCTAGGTTGCCACCAAAACCACCATGTTCCGGGGCCGCCGCCCCGGCGTAGCAATCAGATCGACCTTCGCATTGCCCGAAGGTGATCCAGTTAGGTCGACGAACACTCTGCCCACACAGTCTTTATCCAGGTCGCCACCCAGACCCCTGCTAGACAATAGCTCTACCTCATAGAACCGTCATAGCGTGGGAGACCGAGACCGCCGTCTCGACGTACCACCACCGTCCGGGGCCGCCGCCCCGGCCATCCACTCCCCTGACAACAGAACCGCCCTGCCCGAGCGCCGCGAGCCCATCACACCCTGAGGGCTAAGAACCTCCAAGGCAGCGCCTCCAACAAAGAAATGACGAGTCCGTCATCGCCGCCTGCTCCTGATAGAGCTTAGGCTTTCACCTGGAAATTTTAGCACCACCCACGTTGGGCGGGAACGAGCACACCACAGCGATGCCCTCTAGAGGGAAAACGATGCCCAAAAGCGCCGTCGTCGCCGGCCGACCAAGTCGGAAAAAGGCTTTCGCCCGGAGGTCGTCCCGACCACAAAGTAAGGGAGCGACGCTGCTAGCACTGCTGCCCTAACGCCGTCCACCGAGCTCGACCACCGCCATGTCGGTCACGGCGCCCATGGTTGTGGCCTCCATGCCGCACCACAGAGGTCCTTGTTCCGGGGCCGCCGCCCCGGCTTCCACGCCAGCCGGGCACCAGAGCACATCGGCAGGAGAGGCTCCTACCTCCAAGCCCGGAACCTCCGCCATCGCCGTTGTGCCATGCTTGACCAGACGCCCTGAGTGCGCGCCCCCGAGCCCTGCCCAGCGGGCGCAGATCGGGCCCGCCAAGCCCATCTGAAGCACCGCCACCTCCGCTGCAAGCGACGGCAGCCTCTCCCGCGCGGCCGGCGCCCCTCCGCGGCCACCGCGCCGGAGTGCCTCCACGCCGCCGCACCCACTTGAATATATTAACCTCTTCGGGTCAAGGCGGAAAAAATGGCGCGTATCGTCGCTGTAGCGTGTGAGAAAGAGCCGCGCTAAGCTATAGAAAATTATTCATTAGGGCCGCTATTCACATAGTGCGCAAACTAGTAGAAAAAGGGCCTTTCGTTCGGGGCGCGGACGAATTGCACCCGCGCTCGCCTGCTCCCGGTAATTTTGCATGTGTTGGCAGCGATAGGTGCCATTTAATGCGATGGCCATTCCATTTTCCGATATTTACTATACTACTGTGTATACTTGCGATGGCCATTCCATTCCATGGACAGTATCGTATTTTGGAGATGGAGATTTATTGCCGATGGGGTATGGTTAGGAGTTGTAGTTATTGCGGCGAACTTCGCTGCTGCCGTCGCCGGGTTTTTGCTCGAGTTCCACTGCCACCGTCGGCCACCGCCCTGCATTGGTACCACCGACGTCCTGCAGCGACACCACCGCTGTTGCCGTCCCGCGCTTCTTCCTCCCCCCGTTCTAGCGGTGGCCGCTCTGCACCGCCGCCGCCCATCAGCGCAAGCATCGTCTTCCTCGTTGGACCGTCAGTACTTCTCCACCAGTAGCTTCCTCCTTGCTCGGTGAGCAGCGGTTCCTCTCCATCATTCTCTTCTACCCTAGCCGAGCGGAGCTGCCGACGCAACACTGGCCTGGGGTGCTCGTGGGATGCAACAGCAGGCGAGTGCAGAGGAGCCAGGTGCTTGACCTTGGCCGGGGAAGTAGCACCACATGGTACAGGTCCGCTGCATTGAATTCACCTCCTCAACCATCCTGGTTGTCAACCTAACCGATCGACCCCACACGGTAACGGATGCATCTCGCCAGATTCGTACGCTCAGGGTGGTTGGGACCATATTCCACTGCTAATTTCCACTGGCTTATACAACTACGAATATGACTGTCAGGGAGAGAAATGGAGGGCTCGATTGGACTGCGATATGGTGAGCAAGCGAGCTCGCGCTCACTTTGGAGTTTTCGCTTTCGTTCGGCCCTTTTGTCCCGGTCATTATTAGAACCGGAACTAATGGTCCATTAGTCCCGGTTCGAACTGCCAGGACGTCGGCGAGTTTTAGTCCCTGTTCGAAGGGGACCTTTAGTGTTTCCTGAACCTTAACACATTTCATCCTTACCCCCTCATGTCTATGAACCTTCAGCCACTGGATCATTTGGGAGCTTTTTTGAAGGCTTGAAGTAACCTCAAGTTACCGAAGACTGTAAATTCTTCTACACTTAGTATGAGAATATTGTGAATACAAACAAAAAAGTCCAAATCATCGGAAAGAAAACCATACAAATCTAGTGACCAACTGCCCCGAACATCCGATTCTTCAGCATGTTGGTTGGCAGAGATGTCAGTGAAACAAAGCTCAACAGATATGACTGTATTTCACGGTCAACTGCATTTTAGAGTAAATGTCATCTAACAAAGAAACGAAGCCATAAAAATGCAATGAAAACACATTTGCGTTGTGTTAGGCGGCCTATTTCAAGGCCGTTACACCTCTCAATTTGTACTACTGTCCGGCGTCTCGACACTACCATGTAAACAGTAAGCAGGTATTGCTGATCAATACAAGAAGGAAAACCACAGACTATGATTTCCCTCTGTATGGGATACTTTAATAAGAACTTTCCTTACAGAGCATATACTTACTGCGGGTAGGTAAGAATGAAGAAAAAACTGAATATTTCGATGTAGAGGAACTAAAAAATCTAAGGAAGTTCATGAAACGGAATATGCATCAGGTTCAACATGTATATTCTGAAGCCTGTATCACTTCAAAAGTGATGTGTTCTTTAAAATGAATAGAAGATTCAGATAAAAAAAAATGGAAGCTGCTAATAACCATGATCATGAAATGCTCAAACTGTAACTGAGCAAACATTTATTGAGAAATTAGTGATGACAAAAACCGGTAGCTGCCAATTATAATTATTACCAGCAATAGCCTGTAGTTGCTTATGCACGTTCACTTTGGGAAAGTGCCAAGTAAGGGCAATACCCCTGTACTTGATAGAGCTATTGCAACATGGCTACGGAAGTTTGTCATGCAAAAGGCTGGAACTGAATTCCATTCTAACTTCTAAGTGCTATATAAACGAACCTTAATACAGTTAATTCGGAGAATATAAGACTGCAATATTAAAGTAGATGCACCTCTAAACCTACAAGTTGCTATCTGCATGGGAACTGCAAGTTCAGTAACGAAAATATCCATTAAAAATTGAACTTTGCTACATACAAGCACAACTATGCACCATTTGTAAGACAAATTCTCGTCAATCAAGTATCAGAATATGAGTAGAATAATTACGCAACTAACAAAATTCACATCAATCAAGTATCAGAATATGAGCTAGAATAATTCCGCAACTAACAAAATAAGAAGGCATATACGCCTCAAACATCTAAAGGAGCAACCCTCCAAGTTTTCAACGACATAAGTTAACCAAGCATCCATTTATCTGTTGAACAGAAGAAAGTCACCAAAGTGGGAACAATATCAGAAAATATGTTGATCAAAAGTGCGGACAACTTCACCTTTCTTATGCCACCTTAAAAATGTAAATATACCAAAACAATCTGCATTCAAACTTCAAATGCTATTATTCGTAAGAATGAAAGAAGTTAGGATAAATAAATACTTCTATAACTCAAAGATGCCTTATTCCCTGAAACTAGCAAAGCATGGTTGCAAACATTCTACCATGAATTGCAAAGGAATAAACTAGAGACAGAAGGCATGAAGGCCATCCTTTTTCACTAGAGCAAGTTATACGATACATAAATATAGTAGCCGCTGGTGTCAGTGGCTTAAATTACAGGACCGAACAGCAAACAGATAATGACAACCAACTAAACATTACAGATTTAAACTAGCATTCAAGAGAAATAGCATATAAAAGAAGTACCAACGAACCCCTTCAAGCGGCAAGTTCCAATTTGAAGCATGAGCTTAGACACTACCTCCTCAGCACCGGTATAATCCTGAGTGGGCCACAAAACATTCCATCGTTGAACAAAGTAGATCCTTTCTTAGAGCATCAGAACTTAGAAGATTGGGACAATAACGGGAAGCAGCGACATAATAAGTTGTGTTTTGAACAGAAGACAAGCCAATCTTCAAAATGGTCATGAACTACACTTCGTGCATCCGCTGGAGGCACATCAAATGGATCAGCTATTGACAAATCATGGGTATACTTGATGCTTGTGAAAAAAACCCAAGTACCACATGTCAGTTCAATTCGAGCATCTCGAGAAGCTCTATTTTTAATTTGTAGCAGCCTGCGCTGCTTAGGAAACCATGTGTGCCGGCGGTGGTAAGGCAATGTGATTTTCATTTCCTCTAGCACTTTGGCATTCAAAACTAAGAACTTGACGAAGTCAATACATGACCTTTTGGTGCCGTCGTAATTCTTCAACACCACTTCTTTGAGGTGGAGCTCAAGGCATTCTATTGGGTCCACTGTGTCATACAGCTGCCCGGCATTATGCATAAGCCCCCTTGACTTCATCTGAAGATAGAAAAGAACAGCCAATAAAAAAGAAGTTGCCAAAAGGTTAGCAATAAGGTAGTTGGCTAGGTTACACGTCAAATCAAATGCTGATTTTGAAATCTAAAGCAAGCAACTATGTTATGTACTCACCGTGACATACAGCCTCTCCAAGCAGGGGAAGCACTTGAGGAAGTTAACCACTCTATCCAGAGTATGGTCACTTTCGTCAAGAGCCAAAACCCTCACGGTGTGCATTTTGGTTGTCAAGCTGACAGCGATCATTTCCTGCAGAAACATAAAAACAAGTGCATTTATAAGAACAATAGTCTGCGTGTAACAGAAATGCTGAATGTGCACTGGATGAACGCTGCTGCTACCTGAAAAACTGTGGTTCCAAAGTGTAGTTCTGATATGCATCCAGAGAGCACACCCAATATCTTCAGTTTAGGTGCAGAGATTACCCGTATGGTCACTAGGCTGTGTAGAACAAAAGGTAGCAATCGCTCAAGGCACGGTGCGTCCTCAATGACCAACTCTTGTAAACAGATACTTATGCTATTCCAGCCAGGGAAAACTCCTATACTCTTAAGAGTTTGTGAGCTGATGCAGAGGCGACCAAATCCGACATTTCTGTCCAGCTCAAGGCTTTCCATGGCATGGCAGCCAGAGAGAATGCTCTGGAGAGCATCCTCCGAGATGGTGACGCTCGCCAGGGTCAGCTGCTTGAGGCACGAAAAGTTGAGGGCCAGCTACACGATCAAGTCGGGGAAATGGAAGCCGGAGAATTTAGCCACGCGGAGTGTGGACGCGAAGCGGTATGAGGATGATGGCAGCAGGTACAACAGCTTCCCTGTTGCAGCGTAACGGGGTTTGTAGGTGAGCTTGAACTCCTGCAGGTTGTCGAAGGCCCGAGAACTAAGCCAGCCATCCATCTTATCGTAACAGTCCGTAACATAGATGCAAAGCAAGAAGCAGCGTGCAGGGCCAGGGTGCTCAGCAAGGATCTTCGGGATCAGGTCGATGGCAATGCAGTCCTTGCTCCGGAATTCATCGTGTGCCACAAGGTTGAGAGGAGCTGAGCGCCAGAGCGGGCACCACCGGTGAGAGATGACCTGTGTGCGGACGCCATCCTTGGTTGGGAGAAGCGAGATAATGCTGGCAAGGAGGGCGTCCGGGAGGCTGCTGATGACATCGGGTGGATGGAACTTGCGCTTCTTGGAAGCTTGCATTGCGGCCGCCACAGCAGCTGCCGCAGCCTCCCCTACAGTCACTGCCACAGCTGCTGCATCCTTAGCAGCCTCCCCTGCAGCCACTGCCACATTAAGAGACTTGCATTTCATGGTTAGCTTAGAATTCCGAAGAAAGACTGTTGGCAGCAGGTGGAGACATTTCTTTGGGCCCCTTCCAAATAAATGCGGACAGGGTAGAGCTCGGCAGAGGGTTCGAGAATAGTGTTGGGTTTTTTACTGACTGAATACAACTTATAATGGGTTCTCTTCTCTGTCTGTACTGCTAGTCAGTTTGTACTGCTAGTTAACTTGAATGAGTCCTTTTTTTACTGAAGAATTACGCTTCAAGCATGGAATTTTTATTGCCCGCGACATCGAACTTGACTCCGACGTTGCACTTGCATGCTGTGTCAGCTTAACTTGGTAAATCATGAATGCAGATTTACATGATGAATGGACTGGACTTGACGAATTTTGCACAAGATCAATTTCACGGTGCAAGAAATGAGGCAGAGTTCAAGGAAGCCACTTCCAAGGAGCAATTTCATTTTAATGGTGGAAGAGCTCTCAGGTCCTGACAGATGCTGTTCTTACTGTACTTATCAACTACGAACTCGTCAGATCTAATCGGGATTTGTTGGTACCTTCCACGACTAACCTTTTCCATGAAATGAAACGCAAAGCCTTTGCGTTTTCTCAAAAAATTACTGCTCTTACTTTCCAGATGATGCAGATCTTAATTCGGACTGTGAGTGGAAAATACTACCGGGTGTGCTATCTCAGCATCATCGATCTTTGTCACTTGCAGCGTAACAGTTACTTGATGATGCTTGAGGTGACATGGTCAAATACGGTTCAGGGAGACAAACAAAGCAACAGCTCTCACATTGTTGTCTTTAGTTATGTAATTCTGCCATGATGAATTTTTAGGAGCGGCCTTGTGGGGTTGAGTATAAAGAAAAGGAATTTAAAATTGTAGAAATGGATCGGCATATGCATTAGAAAGGAGCTGATTGCAATCGAATCCCTGCTCCACTTTAGCTCAACTCTGTTCTCGTTGTTCATCGCGATGTGAATTGTTTGTTTCTTGGCTCATGCATGTTATTGCTTGTCTGTCTTGCGTCTGAGCTGCTCGATGTGAAAGCTTTGTCTCAATTTATTGGTACATACGCTGTTTCTTAATCAAGCTTGATCGATTATCTGCAGTACACACGCGATTTGTGTCTGTCTGTCTGCCAGTTAGTTGTAACTGTGGTGGAAGTGGCACTGATGAAGTGGCTGTTGAGAAGCAGACAGGATGGCCGATCGACACGAACACGCCGTTGGCTGCCGGGCTATGCTTCCATAGTAGACATGATTACTTATTTTGTTTGTGCTTTATTTGAAACTAACATGTAACCTACTGAAGGATCGCTGGAAAAAGAATTGTTGCTAGCTCCATATTGAAGACGTATACCTTTTGTAGCTAGCTCTTCATCGTATATACTCCCTTCATTCCAAAACGTTTGAGTCAAACTCTTATTTGGAATTATGCTCCGTGTGGGGACTGCTATCAGTTTCCCTGCCAATTCGTCTGAATTCGGTATTAGCATTATTTGCAACACAATTGTCTGAACCGGTAGATTTCTGTCCGAAAAACATAAAGTGGTACCAGACGGTAAATTTAGCCTTCAAAGTGGTGATTTTATGCAATTCACTTCCTATATGAGTCGCATTTTGTGCGGGCCATTAAAAGGTAATTATTTTTATAAACATATTAATCATTACATTTAGTGTATGTAAATTAATTTTACACTAAAAAGTGTGTATTCAAGAATAATCATATAAATATAGAAATAAATGTGTATACATGTATGAAAAAATTTAACTAATGCATCTATATAAATTTTCACATGTATCTAGATATATTTTTATGACCTAGAATTTTTTGTATATAATAAAATATAAAAATATTCATAATATATAAAAATCATAAGAAAAAGAAAAATTCGGGGACAAGGGATGTTTTGGAGGATTGCGCCGCGGCGGCGTTCTTTTTGGTCGAAGTAGCTTTAAAGTCGTGATTGATTGTTGATTGATAGGAGTACAAGGTTTATATAGCACTGAGTAGGCTAACCCTAACTTGAATTACAACCAATAGTCTAAGACTTCTTATGCTAACCCAGCTAGACGGAATAATAAAAGGACCTTACACTACTAGAAAATGGCTCTCCGCCGGGTGGGGAAAACACGGCGAAAGCCCAAATTGGCCTCGGTGAAACCTTCGCCGAGTAAGGCACTCGGCACAGACCACTCGGCGAAAATCGCCTCGGCGACGCGCCTTCGCCGGGTGCATTTTGTCGGGGATGCACGGCGAAGTTGTGGGGACCCCGGACTAACTTGTCCGAAATACCCTTGTGCCTACATATCAGCGATCCCATGATCAGTGCGTCGCTGAAGCACAATTAAACTTGGTAACCAAAGAACATCCATACATACCGAATTTATTTACTTACTTGAGGGAAGTGATCAGCTTCATCAGGTGCTTGCAGCGGAATCACCAAACAACGTGGAGCCCAAGTCATTCGCCTTAACCCTACAGGCAGCTGACTGGGAAGCGCCCTAGTTCGCAAGGACGTCAGTGAACTCCTCTTCTTCGATCTGTTTCTTCTTCCACAATCTGGCTAAGACAATAGCCAGGGACGAAACCAATATGAGTACATTTGATTGTACTCGCAAGCTACCCCAAACAGGAGCAAGCACTAGTTTTAATTTTAAAAGACCTTTATTTTTAGGAAAACATCACTATATCCTTATTTAAAAAGGGAAGAGTAGATTTGTAATCTTGTTGAAGACAAAACATTTTGGAAAGTAGTTTTCACACCTACCTTTGTTGAAAAAGGTAAGAAGTCTTTTTAAACCTTTATCCCGAAAATATACCTTCGTTTAAAAAGGTAAGAAATCTCTTTTAAAACTTTTTCCTCGAAAATCACCACCTTGTCCCTTTCTCCGAAACCTCCTGGTTTCCGATCATACCCCTTCATGGTTACTTATTTTACCAGCAACCTCATACCATACCCTCGGTATAGTTGCATAAAACAATTTCCACTCATTTTCCTTTCAAACCCAAAACTTTGTAAAACTTGCACATGGTCTTAGGACAGCCTCCCAACTGTCCATATCCGAGGACTCGGCTATTCGAATAGTTTTACCCTCTGCAGAGGTAGTACGCTTTTCCCACATCCATCCGGTCACTCATCGTGTCAGCCACGTCCCGCCATACCTGAGGTATGCGAAGTTGAGTTCCCGGCCATAGTCTGTCCTTTGCTCATGCTAGTATAGGACCCTGCCTCTACGACACTTTCCATCGACACTCAAATCCTCAGAAACTAAGTGTGAGGACTCGTAGTTCTGTCCGGCGGACCCAAGGGAGCCCTTCAATCCTCTTCCTCCGACACGTTCCTACCGGCTTCTGGTAGACTTCAATGAAGAGGACCCAGGTCAGGGGGTAGGTCCTCAGACCATCCCCTCATGGAACGAGGTTATCCTCGTTATTGAGGCATCCAGTACTAACACGAGCAAATTATATGACTACGCCCTTGCCCATATGTGGGTAAATGTGGTCGCACAGGTTATCGGCTGGTAGTCATAGTACAAAGACACAATGTGCATTTTTCATAAACATCACCATACTACATTTTTCCACTTCCATACCGACATCTCGGCATACCAAAATCCATCCAAGGATTTTCAAAGGAGTTTTGTAAAAACAATGGATTTTCCCATCCTATAGTTTTATATAAACGAACGGATATTTCTACATAGAGTGGCAAAATAGTTTTTCATAAACTCTTGAAAAGGTTTTCACAATCATTTCCAATTTTCATAGTAAAATACTTTTAAATCAAAACTTGGGTGGTTCGTAATCCCACCAAAAAGGATTTTCAAAGAAGGCTTTGGAGTAAAACAAATTCATTTCGAAAACACTGTATACCACCGACACCTCTATATCGGGTGTCTCAATAATATACTTGTATTTTGGAAAAGGGTTTTCAAAATCATAACTTTCGTGGCAAACGCCACATAAATCATTTATGCTATTTATAGTAAAACAGGTAAATCAAATTAGATGTATATAGATGCAAGCCCAGTGAAGTAGCTTGCCTGGTTTCGGCATAATGTCCCTGGACTTCTCCTTGTTGGTCAATATAATAAAAATCCCATCCTTCCTCGATCAATTCTCTCCGAAAACCACTCCGGTAGCGTTATTATCTAGCGTCGCAAACAGAGAAGTAAACAACAATCAATACACCAAACAAAAACCACAAGTGGTACACAAACAAATAACAACCACAAGCATCAAACTAATCATTCAAGCAACCAACTAGGGTCTACACTTACAAGGGTCTTATACTAATCAGTAGTCTAACACTTATACACAAGCTAGGGCCATAGATCTCAAAATTATCTTAGGCAAGGATGAGCAACTAACATATTTATTTAAACAGGAAATACTTCAGACAAAAGTTAAGTCACCAATTAATCTCTACAAGCCAAAAATACTCCACCACACATCAATCACTCAATCCTCAAAAGGGAAAACAACTACTCACATCTAGTTGACAAAAAGGTTACTACAAACATGCTTAGGGTTGAGAACCCTACTTTTAAATCAGAATGCAATGGAACCAGTGGGTGTTCCACTTTCATAACAAGGCATTAGGAGGTTAAATATCCTCTGGCTATAATAGGAAACTTACTAAAACAACAACACAACATAAGGCTACTCATGCTGGTGAGTCCTAAATAATTATAACTATTCCCCCACTAAACATGCCTTGCTAAGGACCAAATAATAGGTAACAAGGGATGACATGCTACAATATCAGTAGATATGAAGGGCTACTGATGCTCAAACAACACTTTCTAAAATCATGCCACATAATGGATTTTATTCCCAAACAAATCCTAAATACTAGGAAATTCTAGGGAATA
Source organism: Poa pratensis (assembly GCA_947311845.1). Lineage (NCBI taxonomy): Eukaryota > Viridiplantae > Streptophyta > Magnoliopsida > Poales > Poaceae > Poa > Poa pratensis. Next base: position 1,336,882 of record CAMZMU010000124.1, read on the forward strand.
TCCATACTAGTGATAGTATTCCCTAATGAACACAAGCAACACTAAACTTTTCCTAACATGCTATAAACAAGAGTTAACATACTCATAACAGAGAGTACAGCACCTATGCATGCTAGAAATCACAAATAAGACACTAATGCATTCCACAAAATTAAATAAACTATAAACAAGAATTAACAGAAAAAGCATTAAAACTAGTTATGCACACCAAAAATAATACATAGCTCTAAAAATCACACCAAGCTAGGATTAGGTACCCCTAAGCATACAGAAGATCACACAAGTGGATTCACATCAAAATTCATCACCAATAATATTACAAAAATCCTAGAAAGCTCTCTGGTCATTTACTAAATTGCATGCCATTTTCTCTAGGAAAAACATTCGCATGTGAGGCCAAGTGATATTGCTAGGTATCACTTAGGGCTATCCAAATCAATTGAGTTTGCATTTTTGTCACTCCTAGGAAAATAGTTGTTTAGATTTTGGTCAAAGCTAGTGGTTCTGCCTTACATTTTATTTCTCTAAACTTATTTGTCCAAAAGTAGATGTACCACTTGGATCTGGTTTAGAACATGTTGGGGTGCATCCATGATTTTTGGTTTGATCGGATTTGCATTTTTCCTATTTTTAAACGATTTAAACTAGTGGATCTAGTTTCTGTTAAAACAGAAAAGATTAAACAAAGGAAAAAAAACTACTGCACGGGCCAGATCTCAGCTGCTCGCGGGCCGAGCGAGCTGGGCCAGCCCACTAAGTTGCGCGCGCCCGCGAAGGGTTAAGCCGCCGTTAGATCTAAGTCCTACGGTCGAGATCACAAGCGACAGGGATTCAAACCGAAGCGTCGATCTAAAAATCGACGGCTCGTGATCATCTGCTTCCTCGCGAGCTCGCACGCGACAGAAACATGGCGGCCGAACTAGGGTTTCTGCGTTAGCTCACCTAGAGGCGATGATATGCCAAGGCGTGGTGTTGCAGTGGATGCGGTGAGTTGAGGCAGTGGAGGAGAGTAAGAATCAGCGGCTCCGGTGGCTCCAAACGTCGACGGCGTGAAGCACGGCCGAGGCGGCGTCGAGGACGGCAGCGTCGTTCCTGTGTTCAATCGACCGAAGCAAGGTGTCAGGGAGGTTCGTGAGGGTCCAGAGAGAAAGAAAAAGAAAGAATGGCGGAGGATGGATGACGGTGTCGATGGAGAGCTTGGTCGCAGCAGCTCGGGTCCGAGCTGGGAGATCTCGCGTTCCCCGGCGACAGAGGATGAGAGAGCATGTGTTCTCGCGTGGGGTGGGAGAGTGGAGGTGTGGGCGTTGTTTGGACAAATAATGGGAGTAGGAGACGGCCCGTGGTCTTATAACCGAGAGGGAGGTGGTGCACGGTAGGAGAGGTTCACGGATTGAGGGAGAGAGGTGGAGGCAGAGGAGTGGCGTCGCGGTTTTCCTCGTCTCCTCGTGGTGCTCAGAGGCGAGAAGGGGAGCACGGCAACGTTGACGTGCAGGAGGGAGCACGGTGATGTGCAGGAGGAATCAAGGCAGCGTGTGGGAGGGAGGAACACGGTGGCGTGCGGGAGGCGGGGGTGCTGCAGGCCATGCCAGGGAACTGGAGCTGCTGCAGTCCCAGGCGTATAGGAGAAGGGAGAGATGCTGCGGTGGTGGAGACGTGTTTCCCCTCTTGTCCCCCCCCCCCCCCCCCCTATTTCTCTTCCTTGTCGGCCTCCTCTTTCCACCCTCATCTCTCTCTCTCTCGGCCACTTACTAGGGCATCCAAAGCTGGGGCTGAGTGGTGGCATACTAGGGTATAAGTTAGACAGGATTTCATCTTCCAAATCATACAGAAATCAATCAATTTGGATCACCCAAAATCTGTCCAGAAAAGTTCAGAAAAAAAAGGGCTTAGCAAAAATTCCTAAGTGTTGAAACTGTTAAAACTTATGAAAAGTTCACGCTGAAATTTCCTAGCAAATGAAATCCAATTGTGGAATTTTCAATTGGTCATTGATCACCATGTTTAAAGAATCCAGAAACATATTTTAAACAATTTTTTTAAAATGCGCAAGGCTAGGGAAATTTGATGAACATAAGGCATCGTTCTGTTTTTCACTGGTTTTTAAAACAAACAGTTTCTGTCTTATTTTCTGGCCACAAAAACAAGCATGCATCTAATGGTTCCAAGACTCCAAAATTGAAACTAAGGACATGGGTTTGTAGTCCACACCTCAGAGAACAATGTCAAATAGAAAACTCACTAAATTGGATATTTTGGCTAATTAAAATCATGGGCTAAAATCAGATAGTTGGAAAGGTTTTTCAGGAATTTCAATATGGACTAGTCTTAGAAATCCACATGAAATAATGGTTTTTTGGATCACAAGTCTCAGAAATAAGTTTGGGGTGTGAGAGTGTCAAGATGATATTAAATACAGGAGGAAATGACCACTACTTTGTTTAGGCCACAAAGTGAAGATGGATAGATAAGCAAACAACTTCCAAACCTTTCAACTTGATTTTTATAATAAAGATGATATGGAGTAGATGAGATCCACAAAGGTGTATTTCCAAATCTTCCAGGATTTAACCAAATGGGAAGGGCTTAGAGATGATAGGTGTTAACCTGGGGGATGAGGGGTTTTACTTGACAATCTTAGAGTTAAATCATTTTGGATAGGGTGGACCAAGGTTCTAATGACTTGAGAACATTACCACACATAAGCATTCCAAGAAATTCAATACAAGCAAGTCACATACACACCATGATCAACAACACACACACAAGTCAGCACAATTCACACTACAAACATAAGGTCAAACAGAGCAATGGGAAGTGAAACACAAGCAATAGTCAGGCATTTCAAAAAGTTTTTGTTGGTTCTGAAATTTGGGGTCTGGTAAAACTAGTTTTTCTTGGTTCCAAAATTTGGGGTGTTACAGAAGTCTTCACCGAGACTTTGGACAACACACCCGGCGAAAAAAAGCACATCTCGATCGTCCCTTGTCAGATGAGCGTCAGAGCTGTGTCGGAACTTCGCCGGGTATCGATGCGATGACACTCGGCGAAGAAGGAACGACGAGACGGCGCCACGTGTGCTCCAACTAGGTGCCGACGAACATCTTCGCCGTGCATCGCTTCGCCGAGTGCCTTCTGCACAACTTTGCCGTGTATCGTCTTCGCCGATTGCCAGTGTATTCTTCGCCGAGTAGTGCGCTTCGCCGAGCACCGTGCACAACATCGTCGCCATGCGTGCTCTTCGCCGAGTGGTCACTTCGCCGAGTGCCTTGCACGGAACTTCGCCGAGAGCTGCCTGCTTCGCTGAGTGCCGCGCGGCTCGGCGACGTTCGTCCCAGGTGGCCATTTGGTGCATTTTTCGCCGAGTATCTGACTCGGCGAACAGGGACATCTTGGCGAAGTGTGCTCCCAGGTGACCAAATGGCACCTGGGGCACCTCTTCGCCGGGTGCCCCTCTCGGCGAAGAACGGTTCGCCGAGTGTTTTACTCGGGAAGATACCATTTGGTCCAGAATTTGGCTGCTTTTTTTTGATTCCCTGCATTGGAACACAATATATGCAAATATATATATCCCAGGACACATTATATCAACTGGATCATTCCCAGCACACACAGAACAATGAAAGGAGACACATATAAGCAAATATAGTCCAAAAGTTCACAAAATAGAGTGCACAAGTTGATAAAGCATGCAACACTAGTCAAACATGTCCAAAATATATCATCCTGCTCACAGCTAGCAGGAAATGCACAATTCAGAGACAGCACAAGTCCACAAGTCACTCGGCGGGGTTGTTGGAGGCCGTTGGCGCCGATGATGGACTTGCAGCTCCGCCTCCACCATTCCCTCCGTCGTCTTGACCATCCGTGGGAGTGTGGGATCCAGCCGACCGATACTCCTGTGAAGATTCACATTAGACGAGTAAGCAAACAAAAGATAATTTTTGCCTATCTAGTCCCAAGAGCACTTACCAAGAGGAGGACGGGGGCAACTAGTGGAGGTACAAGAGGTAAAGGAGGAAGCGTCGAAGCCGCGGGCATCATCTGCAAACCGAAGAGGAGGGTTAGTTTGCAAAGTTGAAGCACATGCTTTAGTTGAAAGAAAAAGTTAAAGCACTTACCGCCATAAGGGCCTGGAGGCATGCTTGTTGGTGGGCCATATGTGCATGCAGTTGCTTGCTGTTCTCCTCTGCAGCCTGCGCCCTCGCTGTAGCCTCCGTCGCCTCGTTCCTATTTTTCTCAACTTCAGCCTAGAGGATTGCAACATGTAGAAGAAGCGGTCATGGCGATGCAAACATGTACAATAGTGGAAAAGATGGTTGAAAAACGACACGTGTACCTCCATTGCAGCAATCTTATCAAGTCCGACCCTTGGGCGGCGCTCGATCTCGGGGGCTGAGCTCGTACGCCTAGCACGAATCTCAGCAAGTGTACCAACGCCCGATTTTTTAATCGAAGGAAGCACCGCCAATATAAGGCCGGCCATTCAGCTTGCCTTGTCCCGCGAGCATAGCAACATGGGGGTCGAAAGCCGAGGTCAAAGGATCGGAGTCGGTACCGTGGACCTCCTTGAACTTGGAGCAGTAGTTGTCATGTTGTTTCTCCGCGGTGCCGGTGATCCACTGCTTTTCCAAGGGTTTCTTCGGGTCCACCTTTTTTGGCCTCCGGGTCTCAACGAACACTTGCATCTTCGTCTTCTTCACTCCCTCCTTGAACTCCTACAAGTAATTGACACCAAAAGGAAGCATGCAAGTGAGGTCAAAAGAAGTTATAAAAATATTATGGGACAGAAATAAAAACTTGAATGGAAAGGAAAAAATGATTTCTTACCTTGTGTTTTACGAGGCCGTCGAGTGTGAGGGGGCCTTGACGGTGGACTCCGTGCTCGCCTACCATATTCCGCCGCTCCCGTGCCTTCTTGTTTTGCGCCTGGAACCCAAGTGACACCCACCTCTGTACAATCTGCTTGTAGCAAGGCTTATGGCCGGCTAGCCATGCCGGAATCACCTATTTAACACAAGACAGATCCATATGAGTAGAACTTTTCATTAGTCATGTGGAGAATAGTAGGAAAATATATGTGGTTACCTTCATGTACTGGTCTCTCGACATGTGTATGGGACGAGCATCCTCTTTGGTGATTGTCCTGTGCATATATTCTGCATAGAACTGGATAGCAGCGGCAATACGGGCCTCGTAAATCTGGTCGGGGATGAGCTTCTTCGCCATCTTAATCAGCGCCTTTTGAGCCGCTTCATCTTTGCCTTCGCCGTCGACGAGAGTGAAAAAGTCCTACAAACAGTGAGCATAGGATAAAGGGGTTACCACGACGAAATGTGAACTGTTGGTATTTTTAGTAGTAAAGTTATAGAAACTACTAACCCAGAACTCGGCGAGTGATACGTCTCAAACGTATCTATAATTTCTGATGTTTCATGCTTGTTTTATGTATCATTGTCACATGTTTTATATGCATTATATATCATTATTATACATTTTCTGGGACTAACCTATTAACAAGATGCCACAGTGCCAGCTCCTGTTTTCTGCTGTTTTTGGTTTCAGAAAAGCTGTTCTGCAAATATCCTCGGAATCGGACGAAACAAATTGCCAAAGCCCTATTTTTTCCGACACGTTCCAGAAGTCCGAAGGAGAGACGAAGGGGGGCAGCAGGGCACCGTCCCCACGTGGCGGCGCGGGTGGGCCCCTGGCCGCGCCTGCCTATGGGGAGCGGGCCCTGCAGCTCCGCCGACATCGCCCCTTCGCCTATATATTCCCCCCGACGCGAAAACCCTAAAAAGATCGATCATATTCCAGAAGAACTCCCGGAGCGCCGCCGCCATCGAAACCAAGTTTCGGGGGTCAGAAATTCCTGCTCCGGCACCCTGCCGGGACGGGGATTGACCCCGGAGCCTTCTCCATCGACGCCACCACCTCCATCATGCTCCGTGAGTAGTTCCCCCATGGACTACGGGTTCTAGCAGTAGCTAGTTGGTACTCTCTCTCCCATGTACTTCAATACAATGATCTCATGAGCTGCCTTACATGATTGAGATCCATTTGATGTAATCGGTGTTGTGTTTGTTGGGATCCGATGGATTGTTACATTATGATCAGTCTATCTACTAAAGTTTGTGAAGTTATTGTTGCTGCAATCTTGTTGTGTTTAATGCTTGTCACTAGTGCACGAGTGGCATGATCTTAGATTTAAGCTCTATAATTATTGCTTAGATTGTATCTACAAGTTATTTGCACATGTCCATGTCCGGAACCCGAGGCCCCAGAGTGACAGCAACTGGGATAACTGGAGGGGATGGCTTAGATATGAGGATCACATGTTTTCACCAAGTGTTAATGCTTTGCTCCGGTGCTCTATTAAAAGGAGTACCTTAATTACCAGTAGATTCCCTTGAGGCCCCGCTGCAAACGGGCTGGTAGGACAAAAGATGTTATGCAAGTTTCTCATTGCGAGCACGTATGACTATATATGGAAAACATGCCTACGTATGATTAATAGACTAGATGTTCTGTCTTAATGCTATTCCAATTCTATCAATTGCCCAACTGTAATTTGTTCACCCAACACTTGTTATTGGAGAGTTACCACTAGTGTAGATAGCTGGGAACCCCGGTCCATCTTTCATCATCAAATACTCACTCGGTTCTATATGCCATTAGAAGTAGTATCAACTATTTTCTGGTGCCATTGCCTCTGTGTTACTGCTACTGCTGCTGTGTTACTGTTATTATTACTCTCATATTACTGCTGCTTTCACATCACCCCTGTTACTAGTGCTTTTCCAGGTGCAGCTGAATTGACAACTCAGTTGTTAAGGCTTATAAGTATTCTTTGTCTCCCCTTGTGTCGAATCAATAAATTTGGGTTTTACTTCCCTCAAAGACTGTTGCGATCCCCTATACTTGTGGGTCATCAGCGAGCAGCCGCATGCCGAGGTGGCCGTGGACTTGGTCATCAACCATCGTGAAGTGGCTCCAAGACCTAGCAGGCCCCCTTTCACCGGTTGGGACTCCATCCTTCTTGTAGTCGACCAAGCCAGGGTAAAGCTTCTTGATAAGAAGGCCAAGGACGCCTGAAGGTAAGCGGTCCCACTTTGGGCCCACCCACGTGAAACACTGCACATACCAAAAACATAAGTTAGATGCTTGTGATGAAAAGGTAACTAAAGTACAAGGTAACAACATTTTAAACCACCACTTACGCATCTGATGTGACATCAAGTACGCCATGTGACCTGCGTTCTGGAAAGCCTGAAGGCCCTCGCAAGTACACCTTACCCTCGCACACGGTGCCGAGCAAATCTAGTGGATGAGCTGTCAAGAGATCCTCATCCGCCACGGCATCCTCCTCCTCCTCCTCACTCTCCTCACGCTGCTCCTCCTCCTCCTCACTCTCCTCACCCCGGCCCTGGTAGTCATCCTCCTAGGCACGACATCCTCCAAGGGCTCCTCGGCCCGCTCCTCCTCCTCCGACTCGGAAGACGAAACCGAGGGCAGAGGACTACTCAAGCGAGCAGGAGGCCTACCCCGGGGCGCCTTCTGGGCAACCACCTGTCTACCACGCCGTGCAGAAGTCTCCGCCATAGCGTGCCGGTCACGCTTTCTTCCAATGACCACGCTAGTCCCCTGAGCATCCTGCGCGTATAGCTTAGACACATTGCCAAGCTTGAGTGCCCGCTTCTCCTTGCCGCCACCTTCTTGCGGAGGTTCTCCTTGGAAATACTCCTCCTCGCCGCGAGATGCTTCTCCTTGAGGCCCGGCTTCCCCTTGGAGACCGGCTTCTCCTTCCCCCTGCCATGTCTCAATCACCTGTCATCACAAAGAATGAGTTGATTAGTACAAGTAAGAACACAATAGTAATGAATAGGCTTAAAGAAAACTCATAAGAAGAAATTGCCAAAACTCATAAGAATACATCACAAATGGTTCATAGAAAATATTACATCACAAATGGTTCATAGAAAATATTACATCACAAATGGTTCATAGAAAATATTACTTCACAAATGGTTCATAGAAAATATTACAAAACAAATTCTAATCGACGAGTACAAAGCTTCAGAAGCCCGTGTCTACATTGTTTGGATCATAACTTGGACCAGGATCATCATCATCACTATCACGATTGTACCACCAATCTGGAACGTAGTCTAAGGTGGACCGCTCGGCTCCTCTACATCGGGTAGGTGCATCCGTTCAAGAAGCTCCACGTCTCTCTGGTTGACAACCAGCTCACCGTCCTCATCTTGCTCATGGTCGACTCCAATGACATCGTCGTCTTCTTCCATGTCATCGACACTAGGCAAGTTCAGGTTCAATTGGCCTGACAGCCCATCTTCCTGATAGAACTCACCCTGGTAGGTGTTCGTCATCGTTAGGGGTTGGTACTTTATTACGTGGCGGTACCGTGATCACTACATCCCAGCCTATTAGACGTTTCACAGTTTTGCATGGGTACGGGAGATAAAAAACTTGGATGGCTTGGTGTGCTAGGATATAGACATCCTCTCCCGTGTAGACGGATTCTCGCTCAACTTCGACCAACCCAATTTCAGGTCTTCGTCTCACTCTCTTTGGATTGAACCAATGGCATTTGAAGACAACAGGGTTCTTCTGTTTGCCGAAATCACAATCCAGTTCAATTATTTCCTTGACTATTCCAAAGTAATCAAGGCCGTCCTTCCCTTGGCATAAGACCCCGGAATTTCTTGTCCTCGGGTTTGGCCGAGTTTTCTCATGATGATCGGTATGGAAGCGAAACCCGTTCACGTCATACGACTTATAGGTCTTGACGACATAGGTCGATGAGGTAAGTTTCTTCAACTCGGGCCTCATATTCGGGTCAGATATTCCCTACAAGTGCAATAGGAAGAAGTATGATATGTTAGTGTTGACGAAACGTCTTACACAAACATGGAATGAAACAAGGGGATATTCCCTACTTTTGCTTTGAACCACGGAATGAAACCGCCGCCGCCTTCACCCCCTTTTTAAAAAGAACCAACTTGTCATTGTCGGTACATGGTCTTCGATGTTTCCAGGTTTCTCTCTCAAATGACCTATGAACGGCCACGATCAAGAAACGGAGTTAGTGCACAAACTAGGAAATGGAAGTGTGCCGAACAATACACCATAAATTGAGCACTTACTCAATGTAGGGATCTACTTCTGTCGTGTTCTTCAAGACATAAGATGTAATGTTCGTCCACTCATCAAATGATAATTTCTTCTTCTTGCTGCCACTTGATTTGCCACCGGCCCCGATGAAAATGCTAAGTTCAGGTAGATCTTCCGGGTTGGCCGTGTTGAGACGAGGCACTGGATTATGAACAGTGGTAAGATTGTCACTATAGAACTTAGTGGTGAAGTTTGACACCTCCTCGTTCAGTTTTGCCTCAGCTATGGATGCTTCGATTTTGTTTTTGTTCGTGCCTTTCAGTTGAAGGTCCTTCTGCTCTCTCTCAGTTGCAAACATCCAACGTGTATGCACAGGACCCCCCAATCTTGCCTCGGTCGCGAGATGCACCAACAAATGTTGCATGGGATTGAACATGCCTGGTGGAAAGACGGCCTCTAGCTCGCAAATCAACTCGGGCGTCTCTTCCTCTAACTGTCAATCACCTTGATATCTAATTCTTTAGCACAAAGTCGGCGGAAGAAATAGCTCAACTTTGCCAACACTACCCAAATGGCCTCATCGATATAGCCTCGAAACATGACCGGCATTATCCGCTCGATCCATACGTGATAGTCATGACTCTTGAGCCCACCTATCTTCAACCCAACCAAATTCACTCCCCTCATTATGTTAGCTGCGTAGCCATCAGGGAAGAATAGGTGGTCCAGGACCCACTGGAGAATTTCTTTCCTTTGGGCCCTTGTTGGGGTGAAACGGGCCTTTGGTTTGGACCATCTTGTTTTTACTGTACCGGGAGGGTCCATGTTCATGTCTGGCCTATCACATAGCAGCTGCTGATCGGCTCTAGCCTTGACATTATCCTTCGACTTCTCGAGGTCCATTAGTGTGTGCCAAAGGGCCTCGGCGATATTCTTCTCAGTGTGCATTACATCAATGTTATGAGGAAGAAGGAGATCCTTAAAGTAAGGGAGCTTCCAGAAGCATGGAATGTGTGTCCACTGGTGTGTGTCTCCATAACCCACAAAGCCAGTCCCATCTGCATTGGGCACAAGAGCTTCTAGCTGAGCCTTAGTGGCGACACCATCCATGGTAGGTATTGGTACATGAGCATCTTTCAAGAACTTCTTTTTGTCTCTCTTGAATCTATGACCAGGTTTAAGGTACTGTCGATGCTTATCAAAACAAGAATACTTGCCGCCCTTCTTCAGCCAAACGAAAGTCATAGCCTGCATGCAAATTGGGCAAGGCCACTTCCCGTGCGTACACCATCCGCAGAATATCGCGCGTGCCGGCAAGTCATGCAGGGACGTGTGGTACCAGACGTGCATAGTGAAGTGCTGCTTTGCTACGGCGTCGTACGTCCGTACCCCTTCTTCCAGGCAAGCAACAAATCATCACCAACGGCTCCATGTACACACTCATATTCTTCCCCGGATATTCAGGCCCTGGAATTATCAGCGACAAGAACATGTTTTGTCGTTGCATGACGACGCCAGGGGGAAGATTCAACGGAATGACAAACATCGGCCAACAACTATAGTTGTGCGAAGACATACCATATGGGTTGAACCCATCTGTTGATAAGGCAACTGCTACACTCCTGTTATTGCCGGCTTTTACGGGATACTTCTTAATGAATTCCTGCCATGCAACACCATCAGACGGATGTACCATCTTCTCAGGACGATACCTTCCCATCTATCGGCCATCTCATTTGTTGGGCAGATTCGTTGGTCATAAAAAGCCGTTGGATCCTCGGTATGAATGGAAGATACCGAAGGATCTTTTTGGCTACTGTGAGCTGCGTCTTCTGACCCTCACCGTTGTCGACCTCCATATACCTAGAGGACTTGCACTTGAGACAGTAATTTTCATTGATGTGTTCTTTCTAAATAACATACACCCTTTGGACAAGCATCTATCGGCGTATAATCCATCTTAAGTGATTTGAGGATTTTCTTCGACTCGTACATGTTCTTTGGCAGAATATGTGACTCCGGTAGAAGAGAGGCAATAACATGCAGGAATGCATCAAAGCAATTAATGCTTACATGATACTGGGACTTGACAGCCATTAGGCGACTTATGGAATCAAGTTGAGAAACTTTGGTATGGGCGTGGAGGGTTTTTTGCGAGGCAAACAAGTATCATAGAACTCCTTTGTGCTCTTTTCCCCCTCCCCATCTGCATCTTCAGTTGGAATTTCAGGTGCACGTGCATTAGCGAATTGATCTAGCATTCTATCAGCCCCAGTATCAAAAGCTGTTGATGCCTCCTCGGTGCGCTGTCGCGCGACCTTCTTCCCTCGAGATGCACGCTCTCCATGCAAAGTCCAACGATGGTAGTTTGGCATATACCCAGACTTGGCAAGGTGAAAACCCATCTCTCCTTTGTTTGGCGACGACCGTTTTTGCAACATTTGCAAGGGCACCAAGTTGACGCAGGGTTTTTAGCAAATGCAAACTCCAGAAACTCTTCTGTCTTACTCAGCCATTCATCAGACATCTGACTCGCACCGGCTCGGCCACTATACATCCAATCACGATCCTCCATCTCCAAACTGATTAATGCAGACATATATATTTAACAAAAAGATTCATGCATCACTAATTAATTATTCACAAAACTATAGATTTTACGCGTTGAATGCACTCACCTATATCTACTAGGTAAAGCTAAGGCTATCCCACCCGAGTATGTGTAGCTTGTGTTCGTTTCCATGTCCTACACCTATCCAAGACAGAATTTCGGCAGCACCTCCCCGCTGCTCTCCCAATACACGTCTCGACAAAGTTTCGAGAGATTGTGTATCCGGAGAACAACATGGGAGGCGCGACCGAAATTCTGTCTCGGATAGGAGTAGAACATGGAAACGAAACAACACAAGCTACACATACTCGGGCTGTCCAAAAGATATAGCTCTTTGTATATAAACATATACCCTGGACAAGGTGTATACATAAATATATACAAACAGCTCTTTATATATAAACATATACCCTTGACAAGGTGTATACATAAATATATATAAAGAGTTTCATCTTTATAACATAACCCTTCCGAACGGGAGACTCCTAGGGTTACGCGACTTGTTTGGTGAGCTACAAAATAATGCAACCTAGCAAGCGTCATTACCCTCGAAGCGTGGCCCTCGAAGCTCCTGCCCGAACCCTGCCCTACAACGACGCTCCCATCGTCAACCTCGCTGCATACCCTGCACACATTATCACAAATACAATTAATAACTAACTAACAACAATGACTAATCTAAGCAAACTATCACCTAAGTAATTAACAAACAATCCTAAAACCATTCCTAAAACAAACAAACAATCCTAAATTCATCCACATTTCATTTTCTCTATTTCCTTTCCTCTATGAATCAAAGGATCCTAAAACCATTCCTAAACATCACCTAACTAATTCCTAAACATCCACATTTCACAATCCTAAAACCATTCCTAAACATCACCTATCTAATTAACAAACAATCCTTAACAAACACATGCTGCAACAACAAAGTAAGAAAAAAGAGGAAAAAAGCTCACCTTGGCGTCGGCTGGAGGTGAAGGAGACTCGGGGTGGAGGAAGCGGCTCGGGGTGGAGGAGGAAGCGGCTCGGGGTGGAGGAGCTCGGCCAAAGGAGGAGGCCGAGGGGCTGGAGGAGCTCGGCCAGAGGAAGAGGCGGCAGCGGGGTGGAGGAGGCGGCAGCGGGGTTGAGGGAGGCGGGGTGGAGGAGGCGGCAGCGGGGAGCTGCACGCGGTCGCCGGCCCCGCAGCTAACCCAACGGCTCACAAGCGCTTCAAAGAAACACACCGCTGATCCAACGGCTCACAAGCGCTGGAAGGAAACACACGATCCGCGTACTTTTTCCTGATTGGCTAGCTGGAGGGAGTTACTCGGAGAGGCGGGTCTATAAGAGAGGCAGGAGTACACTTCACATCCATCATTGGTAGTACACGGGTAGCAGAGAGCAAGATTTCTGAGAGGCAGGCGTTCCCAGAGCGGAGGCTAAAGGCGAGCCCTCCCCTCGGTCGGATCCAAGCAGCGGCAAGGATCTCTGATGATTAGCAACATCCCCCACACTTGTTCGGACGGTTGCAAATCATCAGAGACGTCTTGCCGCTCCATGGATCGAAGGCCGATTTGCCGTCTCACGACCACGTGATGATTTGCCGATTTGTCAGTCTGAGTGGCCACTGGAGAAGGTAGGCAACTTCGATCCGACGTGGTTCTCATAGGGGCATGGTTAATTTAGGTACTGCTTGCGCATGGTTACCATCACTGGATAATATAGTTAGAAGAGTTAGAATAGGATGTGCTAGACTGAGGCCGGTGAACCTGGTCACACATCGGAGTTTTTGGTGTGGTTCCGACGCTCCGCGGCCCCCGGTTCTGTCGAAACCACCTGATGACCCTTGAAGAGGTTGATCTACGGCGCCAGAAAACACTTGCTCTACGGTGCATAGGTTTACCTGCAACAAAAGTAAATGGGTTAGGTTGAGACTCCAAGTGCAGAGTGTGTAGTAAGTGGAAGACGTGCTTTCCCACGAGGGTGACTTGAGGGTTTAATATCGAACTCTCGGGGAATCTGAAGTGGTAGATTTATCTTCTTATCCTTCTTTTTGGTTACCTACAAAACAAGGTTAGATGTTTTGGTCCTCAACCTCACCTGTGGTTGTCAAGCACAAGGTGTAAGAATAATATCAAGATAAATGTGCAATGCAAGCAAGAGATAAATATGCAATGATGGTGGATGCAATGATAAATGATATTTTTGGGTTTTGGATGATGAATGCAAGATGATAAAAGTATTTGTATTTTCGGATTTAATGATGGCTGAAAATATAAAAGTGGTATATGGTGTTGAAAAGGTGTTTCTTATGATTAAAAATGGACCGGGGTTCATGGTTTCACAAATGCACTCTCTCTTTATCATGTGGTGGACAATGGAACAACAAACAGTTAACATATGAGATTGCAACACAGGGTTTGATAACAAGTTATTTTAGATATATGGGCAACACGTCCTAACATAGAGATCTTTTGGTTATTAATCTCTCTTATACTCCACCAAGATGCGAACCAAATCATAACACCAAGATAATTAAGATAACTCAGAGTATAGCATTAAGTATCATGACATGAAGTGAAAATAAGAATATGCTAGATCTAGTCATGGAGTAGTGGCAAGGTCACGTCCACATCTCCGGTAGCATGGTATTTTAGTTTATCCCTAGTGAGGTAACAAAGTAAGGTAAAGATACCAAAGTGAATCGCGATATTTCAGTTGTCAGCTTACCGCTCACCACCCCCGTTACTCCAACTAATGCACACGTTCCCCCACACACGCTCTCATAAACAAGTTTGATCAAAACAAGAAGATAAGAACGGGGTACATAATATGCATCTATACTCATAACTGAAACAAATATTGCAATCTCAAACATATATTAACTCATAAAGATCCACCACAAAGACATTACAACGGTGACCGTAATCATGTTCAGCAGCTCATACGGTACTAATTAGTGAAACTCAAGAGAGGAGAGATACATAAGTTACTTCCACAAACCCATAGTATAGAGGTGGACTACTCCCTCTTTCATCATGGAGACGGTGGAGAGGTCGATGGAGAAGATGGAGACCACGCCGGCAGCGCCCCGCCGGAGTTTTCCCCCTCCAATCTGCCGCTCCTGATCTCCGTTTCGGTGTTTCTGTGTTTGTGCGGTGCTCCTTCCAGAGAACGTCGGGAGACTTTTTTTATAGGCGTTTTTAGGTCAAGAGTATGTCGGTGGAGCAAAGATCGACGGCAACGGAGCCTCGAGGCCCAAACGGGTGGGTCCCACGCGGCCCAGAAGGCTGGCCGCGTGGGCCACCTCCGTTCGGCCCTCGGGCCTCCGTTCGCTCGCTTCCTTTTTCCGTAGGTCTTCTTCCTTCCAAATATTGACGCCCATAAATTTCCAGGATTTTTCGTTGACGTTTGGGTCGCTAAAATAATAAAATACGAAAACAGGGTTTTCTGCCTGTGCAGGGTTAATTCCATAAAAATAGGAAATAAATGAATATTCCCAAAAATCATTATAAAATATTGATATAACCCTTATATGATGCAAATATAATTGGAATATAAGCAATTAATGTGCAAAGTTCATGTATGCATTTTACATGCATCAACACCCCGTAATTCACCGGAAGTCAACCGTGTCGTCTACCCCTACCACGGGCGTCGAAAGGGGGTAGCTACAAGGACTTTTATCCTTGGTTGTGTTTGGTTAGGTCATATGAACACTTCGAACCCAGGTTGGACCCATGTTTTCACATGGTTCCACCCGCTGCACCCGAAATGAGAGTTTCTACCTAGAAGAGCATAACCTTCCAGGGGGATAAGTGTGGTTTCTGAAGCCGGTCACACCTCAGAGTATCATGTTGTCTCTTGAAGCCTCCCACCACACTCTAACACATATTATATGGCACCACCTAGTTTTTGGTGTGGTTCCGACGCTCCGCGGCCCCCGGTTCCGTCGAAACCACCCCATTGTTCACCGGAAGTCAACCGTGTTGTCTACCCCTACCACGGGCGTCGAAAGGGGGTAGCTACAAGGACTTTTATCCTTGGTTTTGTTTGGTTAGGTCATATACTTGGAACCCAGGTTGGCCCCATGTTTTCACATGGTTCCACCCGCTGCACCCGAAATGAAAGTTTCCCCCTAGAAGAGCATAACCTTCCAGGGGGATAAGTGTGGTTTGTGAAGCCGGTCACACCTCGGAGTATCATGTTGTCTCTTGAAACCTCCCACCACACTCTAACACATATTATATGGCACCACCTAGTTTTTGGTGTGGTTCCGACGCTCCGTGGCCCCCGGTTCCGTCGAAACCACCCCGTAGTTCACCGGAAGTCAACCGTGTCGTAGCTAGGGAAACCGAATGTTTAATTTTATGTTTGAGCACAAGAATGAGAGTGGGTAACATGTCTGAGATGTGACATATTTATAGGCGCCGTTAGGAATGAGAAACCGACGCCAATTCAACACGCGCCACAGAGTCGGAAGAAGGGGAAAAAAGCACACTTCGCCGACCGCAAAACTCGGCGCAACACACAACTCGGCGAAGAACTGGCGCCTATTGAATTATTTGTTCCCGCCCACCTTCTTTGCCGAGAGGTGTACTCGGCGAAGAAGCCCACCCGGCGAAGAAATGGCGCGGAGCCAAATTTTGTTTCCCGCCCTATTCTTCGCCGAGTGCCGGGCACCGACACGCTCGGCAAAGATGCGGTGAAAAGGGCGGCAAAGCCAATTAATTTCCCACGCCTTCTTCGCCGAGTGTGGCACTCGACAAAGAAATGTCCCATTATTTTATCCCAATTTTATTGTTTTCGCCTAACTCTTCGCCGAGCGAGACACTCGGCGAAGGAAATCTCCGTCACGGCGCTAGTGGAACCGACTGTCAGCTGCCACGTGGTCATCCAGTTCGCCGAGCTGTGAGCTTTGCCGAGTGTATTGTTGGGTCGTGGCCGAGATACATTACCTCGCCGAGTGCTAATTTCGTTTTCTCTCGGCGAAGTTAGCGTTCGCCGAGTTGTTTTCGCGTCGCCGAGTGTAGTTTGTCGTGCTCCGGCGTAGGCCTCTTCGCCGAGTTGGCCCCGCGTTTTAGCACTTGGCGACGCCAGGACAGCTCGGCGGAGACTCATTTTCCCGTAGTGTTAATCACAAAAAAAGAAGAATAGAACAGCTGAAACGGCTAAGTCTTGAGCTTATTTGCCTTTGGTTCAGTTGCTGCCGTTAAATCTGAAACGGATGGTGGATGATAAGGGTCAAGGCACTGGATGATCCCAGTCCGTGCGCGATAGCTCGGCATGATTCACCGGCCAGTCTCATCTCTTCCTCATTCGTTTCTCAATCTCCGCTAGCCCTACCATAGTAGCAGCACTTCCGCCGGAATCAGCAACCGATCTGCGCCGGAGACGGCGGTCAAGTTTCAACCCCCCATCTCGCGACCAGGTTCACCATGTCGGCCGCCGCCGGCAAGCCGTCACGGTCCGCCTCCGCCATCGTCGCCGCTACCTCGAGCGGGCACCACCTTCTGAAGATCGACGGCTACTCCCTCACCAAGGGCGTCCCCACTGGAGATAAGATCCAATCCCGCCCTTTCGCCCTCGGCGGTCATCAATGGCACATCGATTACTACCCCAACGGCTTCAACGCAGAGTGCGCGGACTACATATCCATGCTCCTTGTTCTCGACGACAATGTTGCCAACGCGGTGAAGGCGCAACACATGTTCTCTTTCACCGGCGAGGTCAAGGACCAAGCTTCTTCATTGGCATCCTCAGTACCGGTATTCAGCTACACTTGCCAGAAGGCCTGGGGGAACTGGAGGTTAATCAACAGGGCGAACCTGGAAAAGTCAGAGCATCTCAAGGATGATTCTTTCACCGTCAGATGCGATGTTGTCGTCATTACCGACTACCGCGCAGAGGATCTGCCCGAGAGCACTCCTCCAACATTCGTCTCTGTGGCCCCATCTGACCTGCACCAGCACCTTGGTGATCTGCTCAAGATCAAGAAGGGCGCCGACGTGGTTTTTGAGGTTGCTGGTGAGACCTTCGCGGCGCACCGGTGCATGCTCGCCGCCCGATCGCCAGTCTTCAGTGCAATGCTGTTTGGCGACATGAAGGAGGGCAACACCGTGCACATACATGATATGGAGGCCCCGGTGTTCAAGGCCTTGCTCTGTTTTGCATACACCGACTCCTTAGCAGGCACAAAAGAGGAAGAGGTAGAAGACAATGCCATGTTCCAGCATTTGCTTGTTGCGGCGGACAGGTATAACATGGAGATGCCGAAGAGTATTTGCGAGGATAAGCTATGCAAGTACATCGACGTGTGCACGGTGGCAACGATCCCGGCGCTAGCTGAGCAGCACCACTGCGACGGCCTAAGCATGGCATGCTTAAGTTTTCTCGGCTCCCCCGCAAATCTTAGAGCCTTTGTGGACAGTGACGGCTTCGATCATCTGAGCAGGAGCTGCCCTTCTGTTGTTAAGAAGCTGACTGCCATGTTGGCCTTTGTTCCGTGATGCTTGTTGCGGGAGCAATCATACTTCACTGGTTTGAAACATGTATCATCAGGTGGTTGTATTGTTTTACCAATGGTGCTTTGCTCCCCTGTTATCTGGACTTAGTACCAGGTAGTTATCTTGGATTTTGGTATATGACTGTCAGACTATCTATCCTAGCTTCCGATTACATATTTATCTTGAATTACATTGCTATAATGCTATCAGGTAGCTGTGCCCATTGAAGGCAAGGCATGCTCGCTCTAGTTATTTGTCTCTTTCTGTAGAATGTTTTGTATCAGTCCCACAATGCATTTGTGCTCTACTGTCTCTTTTGTAAGGAGATGTGTAAGTAGTGTCATCTCGGTTTGGACGTTTCTTGAATACATCTCTATGACTTTGACTGTTAAAGCAAAACATACTTTTCTTTACCAGATTGCTTGATATTATTTCATTTTGCATATGTTCCAACAAGTAGGAATGCTAAGTGAATATGATATCTTTTGGCTTCTGCATTTTGATTGAGGCTAGATTAAACAAGGGAAAGAGACAATAGGGTTTATATTTAGAAGAACTTAAATGTCACGTACTCATATATGAATTGGACTGCTTTCTTCTTTAGAACCATTATTCACCTGAATGGTTATATCTGTAGCAGTACCATGCTTCCTCGCCTGCATACTGCATTGTATTATACTGCATAAAAAGTAGAAAGCATGCTGTGGGCTGTTTGTACTAATTAGTTCCTCACACTGGTAAAATGACACGGGCATTGTCAATATCATTAACATGAAAAGGGTTTTGGGGGCCTACTTGCCTACACTATACCATTCTTACATGCTAGCTAGTTTAGTATCGCAAATAATGTGGCAGATTGTGGTACTTCTGTTGTGTTACCTATGGTGCCTGGTGATGTAAATATTAGTGCTTCAATTCTTCTTGTTCTTTGGATCAAGCCATACTTGGAGCTGCTATATTACGGCTACTGGTAGAGGTTCAACGTTCAAGCTTCAGCAGTCTTTCACCTTTTAGGCTTTTAGTTGCAAATATCTGCAGTCCCAGCAAAGAAACAGGGAGAGTACCTGAATATGTCGAAATTACTTGTACATAACCCTATCTCGAGCGTACTACAGAGCTCTAAGCACAGCAGGAAGATTTATGCCTAGCTAGGCGACACATTTTAGTGGACATTCAGTCTCTCCATGCATGGATAGGAAATTGAAAGACCTGAGAGGAACATAAATCAGTGATTTGGCAGGACCATGCCCTAGCATAGTACGATGCACTGGGGATATGTAAACCCAAGAATGGAGGGATGCTGCACTGCTTCCAGAATCTCCTCTTCTTGCATGCCAATTGGCAAAATGGCAAGGATACATGCGGGATCACAGAAGGCTCTGCATTATTGAACTGGACAACCCTGCATTATGCACGTCCAGGTAGCGCTATAAAGATCAGATGGAGTGTAGTACTACACACACAGACTAATAGAGCCATGCCCATTCAAGAGGAGATGTGGCTCTTATAAGTGAAACTTTAGAACTTCTACATATTCTTACGTAGTTCTACATGAGATTATAGCAATCAACATGGGATCCATCACTGTGTTGTGCTATGTGATGTCGTTGCCCTCCGTTTCGTGTACTCGGCGATGATTTTCTTCAGTGCCACAACCACATCGTGCATCTTCATCCTCTCGTCGGGAGAGTCCCTAGAGCACAGCAACCCCAGCTCGAATACAGGCGCAAGAAAGCAATCGTCCCTCGAAAGTGAGGAGCCATGTAGAAGCCGACTATCGACGACTTGGACAAGCTCCGCTGGAAATGCCCGCTGAACCCACTGCCTCAGAGTTATTTGTGCGCCAAACATAGGGTCGGTGGGTCTCCTTCCTGTGAAGACTTCAAGTAGCATAATCCCATAGCTAAACACGTCGCTCTTCCGCGATGCTTTTCCAAGTGAGCCGTACTCTGCTTGAAAAAAATAAAACGTGAATTAAACAGAGTTGCTCAACAGTGTTAATTTGAGGTGACCATAATTTCTCGGTGACTTCACTAGTTCAGAAAAATAACAATAATTAGCTAATTAAATACCTGGTGCCATGTACCCAACGGTTCCAGGCATGCTCGCACTTATCATGGAGTTTTCATCTACAAGAAACCTTGCAATGCCAAAATCCGTCACATGCGCCGTCATCTCCTCGTCAAACAACATGTTGCTAGGCTTCAAGTCACAGTGCAAGATTAGCTCATAGTGCTCATGGTGTAGATAATCCATTGCCAATGACACATCGAGCATGATACCCAACCTCTCAAGGAATCCCATCTGTCGTGTTGTACTCTCAGACTCATGAAGGAGCATATCTAAACTACCATTTGGCATGTATTGAAGCACTAGAGCTCTGAAGTCAAGGTTGGAACATGTGTTAAGTATCCTTATCAGGTTGCGGTGTCGTGCCATACGAAGCACTCTACACTCCACATCAAAACTATTGAGTGCCTGCTCTAGCTGCATATCAAGAACTTTTATCGCAACCACCAAACCACTACTCAGGTGGCCTTTAAAAACTTTCCAAAGCTTCCGGATCCCAAGATGTTATCTTCACTGAAATTATTGGTGGCACGAACAAGATCATGATAGGAGACTATATGATGTCCAATGACATAGGTTGGATCAACATAAGCTTTGTCCTCGCCCTTCTTAAGTTTCTTTCTCGTCCATAGGTATGCGTAAATGGCAATGATTCCGAAGGCTAATGTGAGTGCTGGGAGTAGAAATTGAAGCAAGTGACTCTTACTTGAGTGTGGTCTATCAAGACATGGTGGAAATCGTAGCCATGGAGCACCACATAGCCCATGGTTCCCAACCAAAGATTCCATTGTCAGGTTTGAGAAAACACCTCCCTCGGGTATCTGTCCTTCTAGACTATTGAAAGAGACGTTGAAGGTTTTCAAGTACGTAAAGTTGGTAAGGAACATGGGAATTGGACCAGAAATATTGTTAAATGAGAGGTCTAATGATGCTAAGCCAGTTACTTTTTTGAGTTGGTTTGGAATTGATCCTGTGAGGGAGTTGTGTGATAGATTTAGGAAGGTTAGCATAATAAGTTGCCCAAATGATTCTGGGATACTTCCTGTTAAAGAGTTGGACGAAATGTCCATTTGATATATTTCTCTTAGGCCAGAAACATCTACTGGTAGTTCACCAGTAAAGGAATTGTGGGAAAGGTGTATCGTGACAACTTTTTCTAGGTGGAAAAATGTTGCGGGTATCATTGAGCTTAATTGGTTATAAGACAAGTCCATGTTTTCTAACCAGCTCAGATTGCCGAAGCTGTTTGGTATGGGGCCGGATAATTTGTTTCCTTGGAGAAACAATCTTTCTAGACTATGGAGCATACCCATTTGTGGAGGGATCTGGCTTATAATGTTATTCCAGGAGAGATCAAGCCACATAAGATTTTCCAGCATAGTGAGGGATTCTGGAATTGGCTCAGATAATAGGTTTTCTCCAATATCAATGGACTGTAGACTGCTTATATTTGAAATTTCTTCTGGAAGACCACCTACCAACTGATTGGCACGTGCACCAAAATCGGTTAAACGTGAAGAGAGGTTTCCCATATAGCCAGGGATGGTGCCTTCGAAAAGATTGTTTTGCAAATCAAGGCCTTGGAGTTGTCTGCAGTTGGAAAGAGCTGACAAGAAGTCCAGGTTTCCTGCTAAGTTGTTAGCTCCCAACTCAAGAACATTCAAAGCTGTCATTTGTCCAACCCTCAATGGTACTTGACCGGATAATTTATTCACTGGCAGATATATGTAAGACAAACTGGAAGAGTTGCCGAGGGAAGCTGGAATTTTACCAGTCAATTGATTGTATCCAAGATTAATAAAAGCGAGTTCCTTCATAAGACCTAACTCTGGAGGAATCTCACCTTTCAGATTGGCATGGTCGAGATCTAATTTAGTAAGACTTGTGAGATTGCTAAGAAAAGCTGGGATCGAGCCAATAAGGTTATTGTTACCTAAGGAAAGATGTTCGAGGTGTGACAATTTGGCTATCAATGTTGGCACAACATCTAGAAAATAGTTGTTGTACAATGAAATTACTTGTAGGTATTTGCATGATGCAAGCCCTGATGGAAACGGACCGGAAAATTCATTATAAGATAGTCCAAAAAACTGCAACATTGGAAGTTTGAAACTTTGATTGCTTGGAATAATTCCAGTTAGGTTACCGTTGCCTACGAGCGCCATAATTCGCAGCCTTGACATGTTGTAGATGGCTTGTGGTACTACGCCAGAGAGTTGATTATGCTCTAGGTTCAAGAAGTCAAGCATGGATAGGGATGCAACGGCTTGTGGTATAGGTCCTGAAAGGCTATTATTTCCAAAATTGATGGAGGTCAAGAAAGGTGTATTGTTGAACAAATACGGCGGTATTTGTCCACTCAGGTCATTTTGAAACAGATTTATTTTTCTAAGGTTGTGCATATGCAACAACATATCAAGAGGGATCTGGCCAGAGAGTTGGTTCAAATCTAGATATAGGGACTCGAGCCTTGTGAGGTTCTCTATAGCAGTAGGTATGGCATTTGACATACTATTTTCCTTAAGACTAAGATACCTTAGACGACGTAGCATACCAAGTTCGGTTGGGATTGGCCCCGTGAGATTGGTGTTGGTGAGGTTAAGGACGGAGAGGAAAGAGAGATTACCAACGTGAGGTGTCAAAGGTCCAACCAGAGGTGTATCCACGAATGATAGAGCGGTGACCCGTTGCCTGCGCCGGCTGCACGAGACGCCGACCCAGTGGCAGAAAGACGTGCCGGCGGTCCAGTTGCCGGCAAGGACGCCGCGAGGGTCACCGAGCTGGGCTTTGAAAGCCAGCAGGGCGGCGAGGTCGGTGTCGCTGCCATTGGTAGGACTGAAGGAAGAAGCCGAAACGGCCGAAAGTAGAACTAGTAGGAAGATGGGACTACGGGCAGTGGATGGCGAGGCCATTGATCGAGCTGCTGGCCTCTGGGCTGTTTAGCTCTATTGAAGTGAACAGGTAGCAAGAGTAGTGGTGAATTTATATGGGTTTTCCGTAGAATCTCATCCTTCTCTAAGCCACAGGTGCACCCATCACCTTGCCGGCGGCCACACAATGAGTCCTTACCGGAGAGTGAGACACTCAAGCACGCACCTCATTTCCAGCTTCGCGACTAGACCTGTCGTCGATCGATAGTGATCAATGTAGGAAAGATGCTGTGGGCGCGTACTAGTCAAATGCTTATTTGGTGTGTGTGGTGCAGAATCGAATTCTTGGAACTTGGAAGTCACAAGTGCACACATTCCGTGGAAGTCAAGGATCATGCACGCACGCATAGCAACACAGTGCGCGGAGCTATTAAAACTTCCATGTTGTGAAAAAAACTCATGGTCCAGAAGAAGTTCATCAGGTTCAGAGAACAGTGCAGGGATTTGAAAAGATGTTCACAGGTTTAAAAATATTGACGGGTTAAAGAAAAGTACATTGACGGGCTGGGAGAAGAATACGAGAAAGCCAAGAGTAGACTAGTAGGAAGATGGGAATGCGGGCAGATATGGGTCTTGAGCAGAACCTCATCCTTTCCTGTGCCACAAGTAGTGCACCGATCAGTCACCTTGCCGGCGGCCACACGGCGCGGCGAGCGAGCGACACTGTCTGTAGAGGCTAGCCGAGCATGCGCATCTCACGTCCAGGGATTTACTCGATCAGATGTATAGGATCGGACAAAAAACATCTACGCCAGCTTTGCAACGTACTAGCTAGACCTGTCGATCGATAGTGAAATGCAGTACTATTCAAATGCTCATCGATAATATCTCATCTGTTCCATAATATCTCTGGTAACTTTTCACGACCGGGCTCAGGGACATGCCATGCATGGTCACGTATTTCTGCAATACTGCCTCCAGATTTGGGCGTCGACATTGCCACGTCGTCATGAACTTTATTTTCTCAGTTTTGCCTCCAGATTCGGTTAGAAAATAATCGTTTTCAATAGACCACGATGTTAGATTGCAAGGATTGGTAGAAATAGAGCACTCTTGAATATATTCATCCCCCTGGGGTCAATGCGAAAAAGAAAAAACAGCCCATATAGTACCACGTAGCGTCGCTATAGCGTTCGAAAGGAGCCGCCTAAGATATCGTCAATTTCTTCATTATGGCTGCTATGAGCGTTGTAGTGCGCTAAATTACGCTAAACCGCTTAATCAGGTTTTACCAAAAAAAAACATGGATCAATCAGGTTGTTCTCCACAATAAGAAAATTTGCAATCAGGAACCAAATATTTCCGTCGTCATCGGATAGAACAAATAGTCCTGGTTTGCTATCATCAAAGCACGGTGGTGGCAGGGACGAGGAACGCCTTCTCTTGATCTTTTTACTGACGTACACTACCAGGATGCCGCTACTAATGTGCCATGATAATCGCTGAAGCTCCCGAATTTCGATTCGGGCATGTGCATGGGAAATGTGTTTGCTACAACTGACTGAGAATACGTGCTCAACGGGCCTGAATGTCTGAATGAGGTCGGACACTCAAGTGAGAAAACATCATGTTGCATTTTGATTTAAACGAACCGTTTCAGGTCCTAGTTTCTGAGATACCGTTCCCATCTTCAATTTGCCCCAGGCCACGCCATACTTGTAGGGTGTGTTTGGTAGCCCACAACAAGCCCGTGCAGCCTGTGGAGAGGAGTTCTTGGCTGGTCCGCGTTCCTGCACAGCGCGAACCTTAAAGCAGTCACGGGCCAGGTCCGGGAGGAACGGTCGATTCGGCCGTTTCCGTGGAGCCACCCTTCCGTAGGCCAAAATCAGCTCCCTCCTGCACGCGTGGGGAAGGGGCGGGAGACATCGCGCCCCTTCGAGAACACGCGCCATAAATCCCCTCACCGCCCATCCCCCTCCCCCCCCCCCTCCCTCCTCCCCCCCCCCTCTCACTCCACTCACTCGTCTCCTCTCTTCCTTACTCCTTTGTTTGTGTTTTGGCCTTCCATACTCCTCCGTCGGCCAACTGGATCCTCATCGCCAGCGACGGCCGCGCAGCTCACCGTCGTCGTCGAGGGCTTCATCCATGTCGGTAAGATGTTCTCCACCCCTTTGGAGCTAGTTTGTACCGTAGATCTGTAGACCGTGGTTGATTTAGCGGCTTAGGTTGACATGCAAAGTAGATCTGGCTCGATTTATGGTTCGATCTGTGTTGTAGGATTCGATTTTCATTTGTTCGTGAGTTTTTTAATTGCGGGCCGATGATTAAACTATGCCACGATAGTTGCAAGGAGACTATCTACAAAACCTAGGGTTGCTGCGGGGACAATGCTTGTATTACCACTATTTTCTTGTAGGCACTCTTTTTGCCAAGTGATGGCTTTCATGTATGAGGCTTCTATGCATTCGAGAGGTGTCTCTTAGTATCTGTTGCTATGCAGTAATGAAACTATTTGTGCATGATAGTAGGTACTAGGAGATCATCTTTTGAGTGTTATTTTCGTGTGCCTGTGATGATCTGCTTCACTTGTGAGGCTCTTGGAAGCAGTGTCAGCACAAGACAGCCACCGAAATTAAGAGGCAGACACAACTCATTGTCTCTTGTACTTGGTTTTGGTTGTTTATCTTCTGCAGCCCAAAAGTTCAGCATAACTGAGGTTTCCTGAAGTGTTTTTGATCTGCATTGTGGCATGACCGTGATTGTAGAGAAGGAGGGCCCCCGTCGGGCA
Source organism: Poa pratensis (assembly GCA_947311845.1). NCBI lineage: Eukaryota > Viridiplantae > Streptophyta > Magnoliopsida > Poales > Poaceae > Poa > Poa pratensis. The sequence continues at coordinate 1,362,841 of CAMZMU010000124.1, forward strand.
CTTCCACGAAGAGGTGTGTCCAACGCACTTCTGCAAGGTAATCCGGGCACCTGGCTTGGACTTGCTGCCCATTCCTCCTGTTTTCCGTCATCACCTTGGCGACCTCCCTAAAGAGATCGTCCTTAAGAAGAACACCGGCTGCAACTGGAGGGTGACCATCGTTGAACATAATGGGACCGCAGCCATTGACAACGGCTGGCCAGCATTTGCGATGTGCCACAACCTCAAGATCGGTGACTTCTTGACCTTCAAGATGCTGAAGCCAACTGAGTACAGAGTGATCATCTTCAGCACTGACGGCTCCGAGATTGTCAAGAAGTGTGATGCACATCCCTTCAACCTGCTTCTGGAGAGGTGCTGAACTTCGCTTGTGTCTCATAGTTGCTGCCTAAGAGTGTTAGTCCGTATTGTCATGTCTCTAAAACTAGCTGTCTGTTATTGCGTTTGTGTATGACTCTCAGTATGAACTTTTGTTTGTTTAAGTATGACTGTTATCGCCATGACTGTCATGAATCCAAGTCTGCATTGTATTGTCATGTTCGTAAACTCACCACTCGATGAAGTGGTGACAGTAAGAGGCTTGACGCACGTAACCAAACATCGTGGTTTGCATCTGTGTTCGACATGCAGCCAACCAAACAGCGTGCCCTGGAAATTTTGCACCGAGCCAAACGGGTCTGGCCAGAACATTATTGGCAACCAAACGGGCTGCACAACTTGGCTCAGGCCTTGTTTTTCCAGGGCCACGGATGCAAAATGGCAAAAAAAGTCCGAGTAACCAAACAGGCCCGTAGTGTTTCCTGAACCTTAACACATTTCATCCTTACCCCCTCATGTCTATGAACCTTCAGCCACTGGATCCTTTGGGAGCTTTTTCTGAAGGCATGAAGTAACCTCAAGTTACCGAAGACTGTAAATTCTTCTACACTTAGTATGAGAATATTGTGAATACAAACAAAAAAATCCAAATCATCGGAATGAAAACCATACAAATCTAGTGACCAATTGCCCCGGACATCCGATTCTTCAGCATGTTGGTTGACAGAGATGTCAGTGAAACAAAGCTCAACAGATATGACTGTATTTCACTGTCAACTGCATTTTAGAGTAAATGTCATCTAACAAAGAAACGAAGCCATAAAAATGCAATGAAAACACATTTGCGTTGTGTTAGGCGGCCTATTTCAAGGCCGTTACACCTCTCAATTGGTACTACTGCCCGGTGTCTCCACACTACCATGTAAACAGTAAGCAGGTATTGCTGATCAATACAAGAAGAAAACCACAGACTATGATTTGACTCTGTATAGGATACTTTAATAAGAACTTTCCTTACAGAGCACATACGTACTGCGGGGTAGGTAAGAATGAAGAAAAAACTGAATATTTCGATGTAGAGGAACTAAATAATCTAGGGAAGTTCATGAAACGGAATATGCATCAGGTTCAACATGTATATTCTGAAGCCTGTATCACTTCAAAAGTGATGTGTTCTTTAAAATGAATAGAAGATTCAGATCAAAAAAAAAATGGAAGCTGCTAATAACCATGATCATGAAATGCTCAAACTGTAACTGAGCAAACATTTCTTGAGAAATTAGTGATGACAAAAACCGGTAGCTGCCAATTATAATTATTACCAGCAATAGCCTGTAGTTGCTTATGCACGTTCACTTTGGGAAAGTGCCAAGTAAGGGCAATACCCCTGTACTAGATAGAGCTATTGCAACATGCCTACGGAAGTTTGTCATGCAAAAGGCTGGAACTGAATTCCATTCTAACTTCTAAGTGCTATATAAACGAACCTTAATACAGTTAATTCGGAGAATATAAGACTGCAATATTAAAGTAGATGCACCTCTAAACGTACAAGTTGCTATCTGCATGGGAACTGCAAGTTCAGTAACGAAAATATCCATTAAAAAATGAACTTTGCTACATACAAGCACAACTATGCACCATTTGTAAGACAAATTCTCGTCAATCAAGTATCAGAATATGAGTAGAATAATTACGCAACTAACAAAATTCTCATCAATCAAGTATCAGAATATGAGCTAGAATAATTCCGCAACTAACAAATTAAGAAGGCATATACGCCTCCTCCAAGTTTTCAACGACATAAGTTAACCAAGCATCCATTTATCTGTTGAATAGAAGAAAGTCACCAAAGTGGGAACAATATCGGAAAATATGTTGATCAAAAGTGCGGACAACTTCACCTTTCTTGAGACAGAAGTTAGGATAAAAATGCTATTATTCGTAAGAATGAAAGAAGTTAGGATAAATAAACACTTCTATAACTGAAAGATGCCTTATTCCCTGAAACTAGCAAAGCATGGTTGCAAACATTCTACCATGAATTGCAAAGGAATAAACTTGAGACAGAAGGCATGAAGGCCATCCTTTTTCACTAGAGCAAGTTATACGATACATAAATATAGTAGCCGCTGGTGTCAGTGGCTTAAATTACAGGACCGAACAGCAAATAGATAATGACAACCAACTAAACATTACAGATTTAAACTAGCATTCAAGAGAAATAGCATATAAAAGAAGTACCGACGAACCCCTTCAAGCGGCAAGTTCCAATTTGAAGCATGAGCTTAGACACTACCTCCTCAGCACAGGTATAATCCTGAGTGGGCCACAAAACATTCCATCGTTGAACAAAGTAGATCCTTTCTTAGAGCATCAGAACTTAGAAGATTGGGACAATAACGGGAAGCAGCGACATAATAAGTTGTGTTTTGAACAGAAGACAAGCCAATCTTCAAAATGGTCATGAACCACACTTCGAGCATCCGCTGGAGGGCACATCAAATGGATCAGCCATTGACAAATCATGGGTATAATTGATGCTTGTGTAAAAACCCTAGTACCACATGTCAGTTCAATTCGAGCATCTCGAGAAGCTCTATTTTTAATTTGTAGCAGCCTGCGCTGCTTAGGAAACCATGTGTGCCGGCGGTGGTAAGGCAATGTGATTTTCATTTCCTCTAGCACTTTGGCATTCAAAACTAAGAACTTGACGAAGTCAATACATCGCCTTTTGGTGCCGTCGTAATCCTTCAACACCACTTCTTTGAGGTGGAACTCAAGGCATTCTATTGGGTCCACTGTGTCATACTGCCAGGCACTATGCATAATCCCCGTGACTGCAACTGAAGATAGAAAAGAACAGCCAATAAAAAAGAAGTTGCCAAAATGTTAGCAATAAGGTAGTTGGCTAGGTTACACGTCAAATCAAATGCTGATTTTGAAATCTAAAGCAAGCAACTATGTTATGTACTCACCGTGACATACAGCCTCTCCAAGCAGGGGAAGCACTTGAGGAAGTTAACCACTCTATCCAGAGTATGGTCACTTTTGTCAAGAGCCAAAACCCTCACGGTGTGCATTTTGGTTGTCAAGCTGACAGCGATCATTTGCTGCAGAAACATAAAAACAAGTGCATTTATAAGAACAATAGTCTGCGTGTAATAGAAATGCTGAATGTGCACTGGATGAACGCTGCTGCTACCTGAAAAACTGTGGTTCCAAAGTGTAGTTCTGATATCTGTCCAGAGAGCACACCCAATATCTTCAGTTTAGGTGCAGAGATTACCCGTATGGTCACTAGGCTGTGTAGAGCAAAAGGTAGCAATCGCTCAAGGCACGGTGCGTCCTCAATGACCAACTCTTGTAAACAGATACTTATGCTATTCCAGCCAGGGAAAACTCCTATACTCTTAAGAGTTTGTGAGCTGATGCAGAGGCGACCAAATCCGACATTTCTGTCCAGCTCAAGGCTTTCCATGGCATGGCAGCCAGAGATAATGCTCTGGAGAGCATCCTCCGAGATGGTGACGCTCGCCAGGGTCAGCTGCTTGAGGCACGGAAAGTTGAGGGCCAGCTGCACGATCAAGTCGGGGAAATGGAAGCCGGAGAATTTAGCCACGCGGAGTGTGGGCGCGAAGCGGTATGAGGATGATGGCAGTAGGTACAACAGCTTCCCTGTTGCAGCGTAACGGGGTTTGTAGGTGAGCTCGAACTCCTGCAGGTTGTCGAGGGCCCGAGAAGTAAGCCAGCCATCCATCTTATCGTAACAGTCCGTAACATAGATGCAAAGCAAGAAGCGGCGTGCAGGGCCAGGGTGCTCAGCAAGGATCTTGGGGATCAGGTTGATGGCAATGCAGTCCTTGCTCCGGAATTCATCGTGCGCCACAAGGTTGAGAGGAGCTGAGTGCCAGAGCGGGCACCACCGGTGAGAGATGGCCTGTGTGCGGACGCCATCCTTGGTTGGAAGAAGCGAGATAATGCTGGCAAGGAGGGCGTCCGGGAGGCTGCTGATGACATCGGGTGGATGGAACTTGCGCTTCTTGGAAGCTTGCATTGCGGCCGCCACAGCAGCTGCCGCAGCCTCCCCTGCAGTCACTGCCACAGCCGCTGCGTCCTTAGCAGCCTCCCCTGCAATCACTGCCACATCTGCTGCGTCCTTAGCAGCCACCGCCGCCGTGGCAGCAGCGGCCGCCGCAACTGAAGCCGCCAGTGCCGCCTCCTTGGCAGCCGCCGCAGCAGCCACCACCGCCGCCTCCATTGCGAGCGAGAGAGACGAGGTAGGGTTTGACTTTGTGGCGGTGCGTGGTTGGTTGGGGAATTCGGGTATGGGGAAAAAATCGTCCGAGGGGGAATTTCTGGCTGCGTCCAACTTCCACCACCGCCGCTGGCCGGATGCTCGTCTCCCTGCTGCCGCCGGACGAGACTGCCCCCAACAGCCGTGGTAGGCGATCTGGCTGCTCCGCTAAGTAGGAGGTGGCGGGAAGCAGTGGCGCCGGACGGGGCTGGAGAGGAGTAGAGATGCTACATGGAAGCTGCAAGACTGGAGGGACATCGGCGGCTGGGACTGGAGGGAGAGCTGCAAGGACTGGAGAGGAGGAGAGGTGCCAACAGAGACGCGGCGAGACTGGAGGGAGGGTAAGGGCGTCGGCGGCCCGAAAACTCTAAAGTGAGCGGCGCTCGCTTGCTCCGTTTATCCCATCGTTATCGAACCATCCGTTTCTCAGGCTGATGTCATATGGTGCGATATGTATAAGCAACGGAAAAGTCTGCGGCGAATACGACTCCAACCACCCGGAGCATATGAAAAGGAGGCTGATGTCATATAGGGATATGTATAAGCAACGGAAAAGTCTGCGGCGAATACGACTCCAACCACCCGGAGCGTATGAAAAGGAGGCTGATGTCATATAGCGATATGTATAAGCAACGGAAAAGTCTGCGGCGAATACGACTCCAACCACCCGGAGCGTATGAAAAGGAGGCTGATGTCATATAGCAACGGAAAAGTCTGCGGCGAATACGACTCCAACCACCCGGAGCGTATGAAAAGGAGGCTGATGTCATATAGGGATATGTATAAGCAACGGAAAAGTCTGCGGCGAATACGACTCCAACCACCCGGAGCGTATGAAAAGGAGATGTACCGGTATGTGGTGGGGTCATGCAGTTCGGTAGGTGCAGATGGCAGTTGGGGAGTCGATTTTAATGCTCGGTCCTGTACCATGGATGAATTTCTCTGATTTCTTAGTTGAGCATGATGGAGGTGTCGCAGCCTCGGACGAAGCAGGCCGGCGCGAATGGTGGAGTCGGCTTTGAAGGTCTCGTTGAGAGCCTCGCGCACGATCGTCTCCACGGTCGGGCACGACGCGTTGTAGAAGCCGAACTGCAGCTGCAGGTCCGCCCGCGCAAAGCTCGCCAGTAGACTCGCCGCCACAACAGAGATCAGGAAGCTGTTGGAATACGCCATTGGTGCGGTCGTTTGATCGAGCTAGGAAGACGAAATGGATGGATCGATGACGATGAACTAATGGAATACGCCATTAGTGCGGTAATTTTGAGGCAACATTCTATCTAAAATATAGATTTGATCTAATACTATGTTGAATAGTTGGTCCTATCCCTGCAATTTTAATAAAATTAGCCGCGTGTGGGCGGCGCTTAAGCTTGCGGGGACGAACGCGCTAGCTCCTCCGGCCTGACCGGGAATGGACTTGCTAACTCTTCCTGCCAGGTGATTGGTGCCGGGGACGGTCTTGCATGTTGGCTCTCCTTGTGCTCCCCGTTTAGTGGTAGCGCTTACTTAGTGGCGCCGGCAATTTTAATAAAATTAGCCGCGCATAGGCGGCGCCGCCGGCTGTGGGTCTTCAACGGCTGCTGCCGGCCCCTCCTCTCGTGCGGCAGCCTGGCCGTGGCACTTGTGTCGGCTCCAACGGGCCACGGAGACGACTCGCGGGTCGCCTGCGCCAAATCAGTCGTTTCATGCTTCCCGAGTTCGTTCTGACAGGCACATTTGGCACGGAACGAGTCGAGCGAGAGCGCCACGGCCTCGCCTGCTTCGGCAGCCGTTCTGGAACCCGTTAGATCGGCATGCCGACCCACGTCGGACTTGTGTCCATGTGGCGAGAGAAAGTGCCATGGTGCGCTACGTGCTTGCTCGATCTGGTCTAGGAGGTGCTGCAACGGTGGTGGCGATAGCAGATCCATCTAGACGACGGGGAGGTGTATCACCGTCGTGGCTGGGGAGGAGAGGATGTGTAGTAGGTGATACGTGTCAAACGTATCTAATTTTTTATTCCATTTTCATATAATTATTATATGTTTCTACCATCTTTATTTATCTTTTGAGACATTTTATTGTACTAACCTATATGTAGCCCGAGCTACACATAGCCATTTATTTTAAAAAAACGTAAAAACATATTTTAGAGTTTCAAAATAATCCAGAAAAATCCTAGATGTAGATAATGTTGTCTTCTACCAACGTGTAAAAATTCACATTGAATAAGTTGTATTTTAGGCTTTATGAAATTATAAAATCTGAATTTAAAAGTAGTGGATAGTGCAAATTTTGAACTCTCCAAAATCTGTCAGATTTTGTTATTTCTATGTAGCCTGAAATATAAATTATCTTGAGTTGATATATATTGCACACTATTGTCTACGTCCAGGATTGTTTTCAGAATTTGTTGGAACTTGTAAATATGATTTCGAATTTTGCGGAATAGAGGGCTATGTGTATGTCGGGTACTCGGGTTACATTCGGACTTTCCGGTACAAGTTGAGCCTACATAGTCAGTAGAAGTTGGCAATATGCTCTTCTCGCTATTCCTCCACTCTTCTCTTAATGTCCATTTGATTATACTGTTCTATCTGCTACGTACGGTTTGGGGAACAACTTGCAATACAGTGAATTAGAGCATGTTTTGCTTTCCACTTTAATAATGCACGGTTTCACTGATCCTGCATATCCCTGCCAATTGTCATGCAAGAAGAGTGGAGTTTGGAAGCAAAGTGCACCTTCCTCCACTGTTGGGTAAATAGATATTCAGCTACTTTCTCTAGTTCTCATATTATTTTTTGTTTGACGAAAGTTCTCGTATTCAAGCTACTTTCTATGTTTTTTTTGCTGAAACTGCACATATCTCAGAATTGTTCGCATTATTGCAGGCCTCTCGAGTTCCAGTATCGCCCGCGGTAACTTGAACGCTAAACCTCAACCAGTGGTTGTAACCTAGCAGCATCAGGAAGCAGTAGCTTTTATTTTTAGATAAGATCAGGAAGCAGTAGCTTACTGTGAAACTACCACAACATGCTCGCGGTAACTTTTTATTCAGTATAGTAGTACCGCTTCTGCTTCAGTGCATCGCCCTAAGCCAAATAAACGTCAGAAACCCGCATATTTTTCCGGTACCTGAAGCTGACCCCGTATATTTTTCTGTTAGCTGTACAACAATTTTGGAAAAAGGAGGGCAAAAGTGGCTGGAGCTGGGATTCGATCCTGGGCCTAACCGGTGATGCGCACAAAGCAAAGCCGCTGGGCTAGATATACATTGTTGATAAAAATTGCATCCTTGCTTTAATATTCTGAATTATCTTGTCCTTCATGGAGCACACCATACATAAACGAGAGAAGTTTTTCATCGTTTAGACTCATTAATCATAGAAATAGATACCAAACCATTCAAAATTAATTCGAATAAATTAACAACATGAAATTAAAATATAGATAACCCATTTTCATGAAAAACTTGACAATTATAGCACCGTAAATAACATAAAAAATAGAAGACGCCGTGTGCATCTTCTATGCTATCCTAGAGGGAGCATGGGGCGAGGGGTGGCTGGCGGTAGGGGTGGGCGTTCGGTTCCCCCGAACCGTTCGGTTCGGTACTTCGGTGGTTAAGAAATTTCGGGTCTGAAGAAATCAAAACCGATCGGTCAATCCTAATTAATCTAACCGAGGATTCGGTTCCCTGAGAATTCGGTTCGGTTTTCGGTCTTGCACCGAACGGACCTGCCCTGCTTTCGTTGCTTGCATCTCACTGGGTTCACCACTGGCCTTCTATGCTTTCGCCGCTTGCATCTCGCCACCGCCATTAATAGCCTTCTCCGACCCCAGCAGCTTTTGTCTCCATGTTCCCCTCAGTCTCGGATGGCATCCAAATAAAAATGATTCGTTCAGCTAGAAGAGATAACTATCGAATCACATGGCAATCAACATTGAATAGTACACATTCAAACTAGGATCGATCAATTGCTTACGATGCAGCTTGGATGCTAGCAATGTAGGAGCGTTTGGAGCGGGCTGTGCAGACGTCTTCCGGTGCCTGCGCCCTTGCCGAGTCGCCGTGCCTTGTAGTGGCCGGTTGTTTCTCGAATCCCAGATTCGACCGGAGGTTGCCGTCGCCCGCGAGCTGCCGCTAGGGATTGAAGATACTCGAGCGACAAATTGATGCATCGACCTCCAGCGAATCGTGGCTCATGTAAGGAATTAATTGGGAGGGATCAAGCGACATGGGATTGGGAAGGTAGAAGATCAAGTTTCAAGCTGGATTTGCGCTCTCGGCGCCGTGATTTCTGGGGAGCGGATTTGTAAGGGAATCGTTAATTTGGATTTGTTCAACCAAGCAGGCGAGGGCTCGTATGCGGGTGGAGGCTAGAGTAGGGAATATCGCGAGGGGCATCGGTTCTACGGTCAGTTCGGTTGACTGAGGACAAGTACCGAAATCACCGAACATAATTCGGTTTTTGCAATTATTCTAACCGAGCTTAGTACCGAATATTTCGGTTTCGGTCCATTCGGCTTCGGTACCGGTTTAATCGGTTCGGTAAATCGGTTTTCGGGTTATATGCCCACCCCTAGCTGGCGGTGGGAGCAACGAGGAATCAACTTCTTTTCTTGTCATGCTCACTGAATCTCGGTAATTTGGACGGTGTCTAAAAGAACATATTGTATCGCTACGCTCGTATGGAATGTAACCAATGTACCACTCCTCCTCTTATTGGGATATGAAAACGTTTATTTGCAAAAAGAAAAAGAGCTTCTTCGGCCAGACCGAGTCAAGCCAGGTTCGGCCAAGGTCCTTTCGGTCGAGTAAAGGCAGCTCGGCTCGGTACATCGTTGTAGCGAGTCGAGTCAAGCTCGTAGCAAGATGAACAACTCGATTTGTATATAGATCAAAATCATCCAATAAAACACTACAAAATATAAACCATATAATGTAGACCAAGTACATGCAACCCTAAAACTCATATCCACGACATGCATGCATGACTGGAGCGCAATCTAGACCTAAACTGCAACCCTAAAAATGTATACAGATAGAAAAGGATAATGAGACCCATAACATGAAATGAATGAAATATGCAAAAAACAAAAACCACATAGGCAGAAAACATGCAACCTAGTGATCTTGGCAACTGAATGAGATCGAATCCATATGTAGACCCACAACATGAAATATAAGCCATATGCAAAAATAACCATCCAACTGAGAATGTGCAAATATAAGCCATATGAGTGTTGTATTTAGGTCCACACCTCCCAAAGGTGGTAGATACATATCTATATAACCAACTAGAAATTTGGAACCACATGCACTAGCACTAGACAACTTGACATGGAACAATTATCTCGATCCTGTAACATACAACATCACTAAGAGTATTGCATGTTGGTCCACGTGTCCCCAGGTGGTAAGATATGTCTATGACACTGTTGCATGTGGGTCTACATGGCCTAGGCATGTGTTGGGTTAAGATGGCTAGAGGTGTTGCATGTGGATCCACATGTCCCAAAGGATGAAGATACATATAACGTACTAAACATTTGTAACCACATGCATGATAGTAGACAACCTGACCTAGAACTATCATGTGGGTCCTACAACCTACAACATAGCTAGGCGCATGTGGGTCCACATATCATTAATGTGGTAAGATATGGCTATAAGAGGGTTGCATGTGGGTCCACATGTCCTAGATGTGCAGGAGTCAAGATGGCAAGGGTGTTGCATGTGGATCCACATGTGTGAAACGTGATAGATATATACATACATACATACATACATACATACATACATATATGTCTTATTGCACATTTTGAACCATATGCACTAACACTAGACAACTTGAGCTAGACATATCATGTGGGTCTTACGACATACACCATATTTAGGAGGGTTGCATGTGGGTAAGCATGACACAAGAGTCGTAGGATATAGCTATGTGTGTTGCATATGTGTTCACATGTCCTAAATGTGATGAGTTAAGATGTCTAGGGGTGTTTCATTTGGATCAACATGCCTCCAAACATATGAATTAATAAACATTTGTAACCACATGCATCAGCAGAATACAATTTAACCTAGAACTATCATGTGGACCTACAACATAGTTAAAAGTGTTGCATATGGGTCCACATATCACAAAGGTGGTAATATATGGCTATGAGAGTGTTGCATATGGGTCCACATGTTCCAGATGTGGTGAGCTCAAGATAGCTAGGAGTGTTGCATATGGATCCACATGTTTCAAAGGTGGTAGATATATACACCTACTAAAAATTTGGAACCATATTCACCCGCACTAAACACCCCTACCCTTCTTAACCCACTACATGTGTACGACATGTGGAACCACATGAAAACTCACTACAAAACTTCTGGAGATCCGCAACATTAAAATTACGTTGTGTCTAAGGCCAAAACATCGCTACCGAGACCCCCGCGACGTTTCATGCGACGAAACGATAACGTCAATGATGGATAGTCACAGATGCGCTTATGACGTTCGCATTGTTTGACGGGCGTGACGGTTTGACGCGACGTAATGTAATCGTCCCTACCAAAACGTTGCGGATATCTGATAGTTTTGTAGTGACTCTCATTGATATATCTTACCACCTTTCTGACATGTTGACCCATGTGCAATACTTGTAGCATCCTTAAGCTAGCACATCTAGGACATGTGGAACCACATGCAACCCTCATAGCCATATTAGACCACGTTTGTGTATGTGGACCCACATGCAACACTCGTAACTATGTTGTAAAATCCACATGATAGTTCTATAGTTCTAGGTCAAGTTGTAAAATCCACACTCCTATCTATAACCTTTCGGACAAGTGGACCCACATGCAGCACCCCTAGTCATCTTAACCTCGACACATGTAAGACATGTGGACCCACATGCAACACTCTCATAGACATAACTCAGCGTCATATGAGTGTTTTCATGTGGGTCCACATGCCCAAAGGGTGATAGATGTGTACCTAGATGGCTAGGACTGTTGCGATGGGACGACATATATCTCAAACGTTGTAGTGGCAGACCTATCTTGTAAGGAAAGTTGCATGTGGGTCCACACATGTACCGAAGGTGGTAAGGGTAGACCTAGCAGGTTAGATAGTAGTGTTGCATGTGGGTCCATATGTCGCGAAGGTGGTAGGGGCAGACGTGTGTGGGTCCACATGTCCCAAGGGTGCTAAGGGTAGATCAAGGTGGCGTTATATGAGTGTTTTCATGTGGGTCCACATGTTCAAAAGGTGATAGATGTATACCTAGATGGCTAGGAGTGTTGTGGTGGGATAACATATATCCAAAAGGTTGTAGGGGCAGACCTAGCTATCCTGTAAGGAGAGCAGCATGTGAGTCCACACACGTTCCGAAGGTGGTAAGGGTAGACCTAGCAAGTCATATATGAGTGTTGAATTTGGGTCCACATGTCCAAAGACGGCAGGGGCAGACGTGTGTGGGTGCACATGTCCCAAGGGTGCTAACTGTAGACCAAGCGGGCGTGATAGGAGTGTTTTCATGTGGGTCCACATGACAAAAGGTGATAGATGTATACTTAGATGGATAGGAGTGTTGCGGTGGGACAACATATATCCCTAACATTGTAGGGGCAGACCTATCTCACAAGTAGAGTTGCATGTGAGTCCACACATGTCCCGAAGGTGGTAAGAGTAGACCTACCGGGTGAGATAGGAGTGTTGCATGTGGGACCACATGTCCCAAAGTTGGTAGTGGTAGACTTGTGTGGATCCATATGTCCCAAGGTGGCACGGGCAGACGTGTGTGGGTGCACATGTCCCATGGTGCTAACTGTAGACCAAGCGGTCGTGATAGGAGTGTTTTCATGTGGGTTCACATGACAAAAGGTGATAGTTGTATACTTAGATGGATAGAGTGTTGCGGTGGGACGACATGTCCAAAGGTGGCAGGAGCAGACGTGTGTGGGTGCACATGTCCCAAGGGTGCTAACTGTAGACCAAGCGGGCGTGATAGGAGTGTTTTCATGTGGGTCCACATGACAAAAGGTGATAGATGTATACTTAGATGGATAGGAGTGTTGCGGTAGGACGACATATATCCCAAACATTGTAGGGGCATACCTATCTCACAAGTAGAGTTGCATGTGAGTCCACACATGTCCCGAAGGTGGTAAGAGTAGACCTACTGGGTGAGATAGGAGTGTTGCATGTGGGTCCACATGTCCCAAAGTTGGTAGTGGTAGACGTGTGTGGATCCACATGTCCCAAGAGTGCTAAGGGTAGACCAAACTTGTGTGGTTGGAGTGTTTTCATGTGAGTCCACATGCCCAAAAGGTGATAGATGCATATCTAGATGGTTAGGAGTGTTGCGGTGAGATGACATATATCCCAAAGGTTGTAGTGGCAGACCTATTTGGCAAGGAGAGTTGCATGTGGGTCCACATATGTCCCGAAGTTGGTTAGGGTAGACCTAGCATGCTAGGTAGAAGTGTTACATGTGGGTCCACATGTACTAAATGTGGTAGGTATAGATGTGTGTGGGTCCTCATGTCCCAAGGGTGATAAGGGTAGACCAAGCTGGGTGTTTTCATATCGGTCCACATGCCCAAAACTTGATAGATTTATACCTAGATGACTAGGAGTGTTGCACTATGAGTATTCACACATGTCCCGAAGGTGTTAAGGGTAGACATAGTGGGCAAGATAGGAGTGTTGAATGTAGGCCCACATATTCCAAAAGTAGTAGGAGTAGATATGTGTGGGTCCACATGTACTAAGGGTGCTAAGGGTAGACCAAGATGACGCAATATAAGTGTTTTCACGTGGGTCCACATTACAAGGTTTATATCTTCTAGTGTTTTATTGCATGGTTTTGATCTATATATGAGCCGATTTGTTTAGTTCGCTCTGATCTTGGCTCGACTGCTACATTGATGGACCGAGCCGAGCTGTCTTTTAGTTTACCAAAACAACCTCGGACCCAATCTGGGTGGACTCGTTCTGGCCTGAGTAGCTATTTTTCTATTTAGAGATAAATTTTTCATATCCTAGTAGGAGGAGGAGCGGTACATTACGTTAGATTTTATACGGGCGAAGTGATACACTATTTCTTTTGGATATCGTCCAAATTACTTAGAGTCCGCGAGCATAGCAAGAAAAGAAGACGATGTCTTGATGCTCCCACCGCGGGCTACGCCTCAACCCATGCTCCCGCTAGGTGAGCATACAAGATGCACACAACGTCTTTGTATTTTTTTAATATTCATTACTATGTTATAATCATCAAAAAATCATGAAAATATGTTTATATATATTTTTATTTTGTGTTGTTAATTTCTTAAAATTAATTTTGAATGATTTTGTATTTAATTTCTATGATTAATGAGTCAAGCGATGGAAATGTTCCTCGGTAATGCTCCATAAAGAACATGAGAAGTCACAATATTAGGTGGAGTATGCATACTATATCAGCTAGGCACATTTAGCCCAGCAGCTTTGCTTTGTGCGCTTCACCCGTCAGGCCCAGGATCGAATCCTAGCTCTAGCCACTTTTGCTCTCCTTTTTCTAAAATTGTTGTACAGCTAACATAAAAATATACGGGGTCACCTTCAGCTACCGGAAAAATATGCGGGGTTTCTCACGTTTATTTGGCTTAGGGCGATGCACTGAAGCAGGGCTCATAGTAGTACAACGCAACATGCAGGGGACTCCGCCTTCCGACTTCCCCCAAAATTATTAAATCCTGTTTATAATGGCTTGCTAAACTTTGTTGTATATCATGTTTCTGTTATTCTGCAATTTTTGAATAAATTTTGCCTAACCGAGATATACTAAACTTGGGGACTACTAAAACTACGAGAGATAGACTTGCAACACAATCCTAAACTACAAAATATTGCCTAACCGAGATATACTCTACCCCCCCCCCCCCCCCCCCCCCCCCCCCCCCCCCCCCCCCCGCGCAGTCAGATCGGTAGTGACGCGAACAGGTAGAGCGTCGCGGACGGTCTGACTGGAGCATAATCAAAAGTCTTGAACTGGAGAGGGAGCCGAGTTGATATCCCTTGATGCCGATGTCGATGTAGCCGAGTTGTGGGTGTTATAGTCGTGGTCGATGTTACCGTTGTTGGGCTAGAAGAGGTAGACGTTTGCTGAAGTTGGTGTAGACGAGGTAGGCAGCATGTCTTGCCGAGCTTGCCGGACTCAGGGGGCACGTCGGGGACGAAGGCACACACCGGTGTTGCCAATACTGGACATGCAAAGACAGGGACCACCATGAACCTTGCGAGCCAGAGCCGGATGAAGAAGTAGAGAAGATGTCCGTGGTCGGCGGCGCGTAGCGCAGATTTTCCGCCGTTTTGTTGTCGGAGTAGACGAAAAAATTGCAAAAAGTAAATTGAGCAAAAGTAAAAATAGACTGCAACTCTGGCGGCTCGGTTGTGGTGGACGAGAACGGCATGGTGGTTAAGATGTTTGTTGGTGTAGATAGTTGTCGAGGATGTAGAGGTAGTAGACTAGTTGTTGCCGACGATGTAGTAGATGTAGAAGAAGTTCTTGATGTAGAAATTGTCGGCGATAATGACCACGAGCGTTTGAAGTTGGCTCGGAGTAGATTGACTTGGCGGCGACTTGGCGATGTTGACGACTTGGCGGCGTAGTAGCACGGACACACGGTGCAGCTAGAGGCAGCTGATCGAACCTTGGATCTGATCGATCCTTGCCCATGCACAGCACGCATGCAGCTTGTTGGAGCTGATCGATCCTTATGTGCAAGGCATGTATGCGCGTGCGTGGACTCGAATCGATCTGCTGAAGTCGCGGGCGAGATGTGTATACGGATATTTGGTAGCTAAAGAAAAACCTAATTGGACAAATGAAAATTGCTAAAACTATGAAACCTAACTACGAGATCGGTGCCCCCGGCGGTGATCATGGAGACGATCTCGCCGGGGGCGGCGCGGCGGAAGTGGTGGCTAAACCCTAGGCTACGGAGCGAACCGCTCTGATACCATGTAAGATTGCGGAATATGTTGTATATTGCATTGATACTGGATTGATATTGATTATTACAATGAGCCACGGTGGGCTGTATATAAAGGGGAGAAAACTTGGGGAGTACTAAACCTACTAGAGATAGACTTGCAACACAATCCTAAACTACCAAATATTGCCTAACCGGGATATATACTCTAACAATTTATTCACACGGAAGGTCACATTATGCAGTTTCCAGTTTGAAACTAAAGGTGAAGGGACAAAGCTAAGGAGGGATGTGTCCGCAGAAGGCAATGTTGGCGTAGGGCCCTCTACTGAAGGCCTTGTGTCGATGCTGTCCGGTTAAGAAGAGATGTCCGCGTTTCGAAGAGCGGTAAGTAACTAGTATAGTACCTTTTCTATGTGTTTGTCGTTTCTACTCTGCTTGGGATAATTCAGAACTACAAATAAGAGCCATTAACACTATGCCCTTTGAATTTTGTCTCGAAACCTCACCCTGCTATATTTTCTTTATATTTCAAGAAACCACCTCTTGCTAATGTTAGTCTTTCACCACATGACTGTCATACCCAAGTAGCCTCATATGCATTTTGTTTCACAGATATCTCGGCTCATAGAAATGCAGACCCCGCTGTATCTTGAGCGCGTCCAGCATTCCCATTCCTCTGCCTTTCAGCAGCAACAGCGCACCCCTGTTCTTGCAAAGGATAGGACTATCTCCCAGCCTGCTCCCGCATAGACCGTGGTATCATTCTATTCTTCCTTATAGGGAAATCTAATTTGCAAATAGTGAGCAATAAGGTAGGACAAGCTGAGCTCGACGTTGTGTGCACTTAATCTGTATGTAAAGGAAGACACATGCCATTGGATCTGTATAGATTCTTACAGCTTTGCTGCCCAATCACCTGATTACTGATTTTCTTTCGTGTGCTTTATTTGGAACTAACATCTAACCTACTAAAGGCTGAAATAACTATACATTATACACGCACGAATTGCGGTGCATGCTAAATATACAATACAACCCAATGAAGCTGCTGCCCAGGCAAAGTTATAAATGAAACGACAGCAAGAAACAAAGGAGATCAATCACTGTGCCGTGCTTTGATTTTCTTCAACGTCACGACCACATCGCGCATCTTCATCCTCTCGTCAGGAGAGTCACTCGAGCATAGCAAACCCAGCTCCAATACAGACGCGAGGAAGCCATCGTCTAAACTGCAGCTAGAAAGAGAGGAGCCTTGCAGTATCCGACAATCGACAACCTGTGCAAGTTCTACGGGAAATGCCCGTCGAACCCACTGCCTTAGGGTTAGTTGTGCGCCAAACATAGCATCTGTTGGTCTTCTTCCTGTGAAAACTTCAAGGAGCATTATTCCGTAGCTGAACACGTCGCTCTTCCGCGACGCTTTTCCAAATGACCCGTACTCTGCTCAAGGAAAAACGTGAACATGAAATATTTATAATTTCTTAAACATGTTGTTCTGACTAGAGCCATTATTTATTAACGGTTTAAGTGGTAGTTGGTTGAGCAAGGCAAGACGAGCTAGCTAATGAAGTACCTGGTGCCATGTACCCAATTGTTCCAGGCATGCTCGCACTAATGATGGAGTTTTCATCCAGAAGTAACCTTGCAATGCCAAAGTCTGCCACATGTGCCGTCATTTCCTCGTCAAACAACACATTGCTTGGCTTCAAGTCACAATGTAGTATCAGCTCGTAGTGCTCATGATGTAGATAGTCCATCGCCATCGATACATCCAGCATGATGCCTAGTCTATCAAGGAATCCCGAGCACATTGTTGTACTCATGACCCGTGAAGGAGCTTCTATAAGCTGCCATTTGGCATGTACTGAAGCACCAGCGCTCTGAAGTCAAGGTTGGAACATGTGGTAAGTATCCTTATCAGGTTGCGATGTCGCGCCATGCGAAGCACTCGACACTCTGCATCAAAACTTTCGATGGCCTTCTCTAGCTGCATATCAAGAACTTTTATCGCGACCACCAAACCACTATCAGTTGGCCCTTAAAGACCTTTCCTAAGCTTCCGGATCCCAAGATGTTAACTTCACTAAAGTTATTGGTGGCATGAACGAGCTCATGATAGGGGACATCTGATGGCCTATAACATCGATTTGATCAACATAAGATTTGTCATCTACCTTCTTAAGTTTCTTTCCAAACCATAGGTATAGGAAATGGCAATGGCCCCAAAAGCTAATGTGAGTGTTGGCAGTAGAAATTGAAGCAAGTGTCTTTGGTTGAATGATATCTCTCAAGGCATGGTGGAAATTGTAGTCGTGGAGCGCCACATAGCCCAGCATTCCCAACCAAGGATTGCAATGAGAGGTTTGAGAAAATACCTCCCTCGGGTATTTGGCCTTCTAGCCTATTGAATGAGATGTTCAATGTCGTCAAGTAGGTAAAGTTTGTAAGGAACATGGGAATAGTACCGAGAAATTGTTAGATGAAAGATCTAATGATGTTAAGCTTTTAAGATTTTTGAGTGGTTCTAGAGTTGAGCCTTCGAAAAAGTTATGTGATAGATTTAGATAGATTAGCATATTAAGCTGCCCAAATGTTTCAGGGATGCTTCCTCAACAAGT
Source organism: Poa pratensis (assembly GCA_947311845.1). Taxonomy (NCBI): domain Eukaryota; kingdom Viridiplantae; phylum Streptophyta; class Magnoliopsida; order Poales; family Poaceae; genus Poa; species Poa pratensis. The sequence continues at coordinate 1,381,040 of CAMZMU010000124.1, forward strand.
TGGAAGAAAGGTCCATTTGATATGTTTGTCTTAGACCAGAAACATCAGTTGGTATTCACCAAAAAAGAATTTTGGACAATCTAGTTGAATAATTTTATCTAGGTTGAAAAGGCTAGCGGGTATTACCGAACTTAACTGGTTATTGGACAAGTCGATGTTTTCTAACAAACTAAGATTGCAAAGCAGTTTGGTATAGATCCAGAGAACTTATTTGATTGGAAAAACAATTGTTGTAGATTACCGAGCATACCATTTGTGTTGGTATTTGGCCTAACATGTCATTGTCAGATAGATCAAACTGCACGAGATTTTCCAACATACCTATAGATTCTGGGATTGGCTCGGTGAATAGGTTGTTAGAAGATTTACATTCAAGGTTGCTTAGGTTTGAAATTTCTGCTGGAATTCCACCTATTAACTTGTTTACCTGCAAGAAAATCCTCAGTTGTGAAGAGGTTTCCCATTGCCAGGAAGAATGCCCGTGAAAGAATTTCATCATAAAAGTCTTGGAGTGTGTGCACTTGGAAAGGTCCGACATGAAGTCTAGATTTCCAACTAACTTATTTTGTGACAAATCAAGAGTGTACAACGTTGTACCTTCTCCAAGTGTTGTTGGTACTGGGCCGGACAACTGATTTAATCCCAAAGATAGGAAAGACAATTTCGATAAGTTACCGAGGGAAGATGGAATTTCACCTGTCAATTGATTGAGTCCAAGATCAAATATGAGAGCCCTTTCATAAGACCTAATTCTGGCGGGATCTCCCCTTTGAGATAGCCACTTGCGAGGTCTAGAATGTAAGACTGGTGAGATTGCTAAGAGCATTAGGGATTGAGCCAACAAGCTGATTAAAACCCAAGGAAATTACTTCAAGGTGTGGCAGTTTGGTAACCATGTTGGGAACATCCACGAAAGAATTTAGAGACAAGCTAAGTTTTTGTAGGTATTGGCATGATGCAAGCCCCGATGGAAACCGACCGGAAAATTGTTACCGCTCACTGAAAAAAGTCGCAACATTGGGAGACTGAAACTTTGATTGTTTGGAAACATTCCCGTCAGTTACTGTTTACTATGAGCGATATGACTCGCAGCCTAGACATGTTGTACATGCCTTGCGGTACTACACCAGAGAGTTGATTGTGACCAGGTTCAAGTCTTCAAGCATGGATAGGGATGCAGTGGCCTGTGGTATAGGTCCCGAAAGGCTGTTATTTCCCAAATTAACGTGCGTCAAAGAAGGAGTGTTGTTGAACAAATACGGAGGTATTTGGCCAGCCAAGCAATTTCTGAAAAAATCAATTTCCTAAGGTTGTGCATATGCATCAGCATCTCACGAGGAATGTGGCCTGAAAGTTGGTTCAAACTGAAATCAAGCAACTCGAGCCTCGTAAGATTCCCTAGGGCGCTAGGTATGCATTTGATAGGTTATTTCCTCCGAGACTGAGATGCGTAAGACGATGTAGTCTACTAAGTTCGTCTGGGATGGAGCCTGTGCGGTTGCTGTTGGTGAGGTTGAGGACAGAGAGGAAAGAGAGGTTACCGAGATGGGGTGCCACTGGTCCAACAAGAGGCACGTCAGACAACGATAAGGCGGTGACGCGTTGCCTGCGGCGGCTGCACGAGACACCGACCCAGTGGCAGAAAGACGTGCCGGTGGTCCAGTTGGTGGCAAGGATGCCGTGAGGGTCGACCCAGCAAGGCAGCGAGGTCAGCGTCGCTGCCGTTGGTCGGACTGGGAGAAGAAAACGACACTGACGAGATTAAGACTAGAAGGAAGATCGGAATACGGAAAGGCATGAATGGGGTGGCCATCGAGCTGGGCTGTTTACTTGTGCAGCGGGAGTGGTGGTGAATTTATACGGGTTTCCGGCAGTGCACTGATCGATCACCTTGCCGGCGGCCACACGGTCTCACGGACTCACGGTGCGACTTTGAGTCCTTGCCCGAGAGAAATACACGGCCGGTCTCTGTACAAGATCAGACACCCAACTGTTAATATTTCCCACATGGCCAGGAAGGTGTTGGTTTTCAGGCCTGAATCACACACACGCGATCTCCTGGAAACCCAGCTCTATCCCCTGCAAACACACGCGAGAAAAACCCACGCACACACAACAGAGAGACAGAGTTTTTTTGGCGACACGCTCAACTTGCGTCGTTTCTCGTTTTCTTCCTTTTTATTCAGTGTCCGGGGAAGGACTCAACAAACGCCCCTGAAAACCCGCCATGATCCACATCGAGCGCGTGCAATCCCACGTTCTACGATCATGGCTCGTTGTGCCTTATCTTACGCCTAACTGAAACAACGACTCAATCGCAGCGTGGACTGAGCACGCCTCTGATCGTTACAGAGAAGTCTAAGTCTGAAACTTTCGACAGTTAACTGACAGACACTAGAACAGATACAGTAACTGACGAAACTGAAAACTGAAGAAAGAACAGAGCAGTCTAGCTGCTTTATTTCTACTGCAACAAGAGCTATCATCAACAGAAGGGAGCTTGTGAAAGATTTGCTTGTATCACAAGGACTTGGAGTTGTCTGCACATGGAAATAGCTCACAAGAAGTCTAGGTTCCCCTCCAAATCATTATTTGACAAATAAAGGTGTGTCAACGCTAAATTGTTTCCAACTGTTGTTGGTATTTGACCGGACAACAGATTATATTCTAAATTGAGGTGAGTCAATTTGGATAAGTTGCCTAGTGAAGTTGGAATTCTACCAGTCAATTGATTGTGTCCAAGAAACACTTGGTCGAGTTCCTGCATCAGACCTAATTCTGGTGGAATCTCGTGTTTCAGATTGCCATTCGAGAAATCTATAGAAGTAAGAGAAGTGAGATTGCTAAGAGTAGCCGGGATGGAGCCAATAAGGTTATTATAACCCAAGGAAAGAGTTTCAAGTTGTGACAATTTGGGTAACCATGTCGGCACAACATCCACAAAGGAGTTTTTGCCTAAAGCAATTAATCGTAAGTATTGGCATGATGCAAGCCCGATGGAAACCGACCGGTAAATTTGTTGCCACTTGGCGCAAAAAATTGCAACATTGGGAGGTTAAAACTTTGATTGCTCGGAATAATTTCAGCTAGGTTTCCGGCATGTGAGAGCGCCATGACTTGCAGTTTAGACATGTTGTATATCGTTTGTTGTACTGTGCCCGAGAGCCGATTAATTTGTAGGACCAAGAACTCAAGCATAGATAGGGATGCAACAGTGTGTGGTATAGGACCCGACAGGCTGTTATTTCCAAAATGGACAAACCTCAAGAAAGGTGTGTTGTTGAACAAACTCGGTGGTATTTTGCCACTCAAGTTATTTCCAGCCAGATTAATTGTCCTAAGTTTGTGCATATGCATCATCATCTCATGAGGGATGTGGCCTGCGAGTTGGTTCAAAGATAGATTAAGGAGCTCGAGGCTTGTGAGATTCCCTAGGGCAGTAGGTATGGCGTTTGATAGACTATTTCCCATAAGACCCAGAGATCTAAGACGATGTAGCCTACCAAGTTGAACTGGAATGGAGCCCGTGAGATTCGTGTATGTGAGGTCGAGGACGGTGAGGAAAGAGAGGTTACCAACATGAGGTGCCACAGGTCCAACGAGAGGCACGTCGGACAACGATAGAGCGGTGACACTCTGCCTGCGCCGGCTGCACGAGACGCCGACCCAGTGGCAGAAAGACGTGCCGGTGGTCCAGTTGTCAGCAAGGACGCGATGAGGGTCGGCGAGCTGGGCTTTGAAAGCCAGCAGGGCGGCGAGGTCAGTCGCACTGCCGTTGGTCGGACTGGAAGAAGAACCCGGGAGGGTCGAGAGTAGGATTAGTAGGAAGATGGGAGCACGGACAGACATGGATGGAGAGGCCATTGAGCTGGGCTGTTTACCTATGTGCAGATTACAGCGGGGGTAGTGATGAATTTATATGGGTTTTGTGCAGAACCTAATCCTCTCCTGTGCCACAAGTGCACCGATCAGTCACCTTGCCGGCGGCCACACGGCGCGGCGAGCGACACTGTCTGTAGAGGCCAGCCGAGCATGCGCATCTCACGTCCAGGGATTTTACTCGATGTATAGGATCGGCCAAAAACATCTACGCCAGCTCTGCAACGTACTAGACCTGTCGACCGATCGTGAAATGCAGAAAAGATGCATGCTGCGTAGTACTATTCAAATGCTCATCGATAATATCTCATTTGATCGATAATATCTCTGGTAACTTTTTTCACGACCGGGCTCAGGGACATGCCATGCATGCATCGTCACGTATTTCTGCAATACTGCCTCCAGATTTGGGCGTCGACATTAATTGCCACGTCGTAATGAACTTTATTTTCTCAGTTTTGCCTCCAGATTCGGTTAGAAAATAATCGTTTTAAATAGACCACGATGTTAGATTGCAAGGATTGCAAGGATTGGTAGAAATAGAGCACTCTTGAATATATTCATCCCCTTGGGGTCAATGCAAAAAAAAAAAAAAAACAGCCCATATAGTACCACGTAGCGTCGCTATAGCGTTCGAAAGGAGCCGCCGTTAAGATATAGTCAATTTCTTCACTATGGCTGCTATGAGCGTTGTAGTGCGCTAAATTACGCTAAACCGCTTAATCAGGTTTTACCAAAAAAAACATGGATCAATCAGGTTGTTCTCCACAATAAGAAAAATTGCAATCAGGAACCAAATATTTCCGTCGTCATCGGATAGAACAAATAGTCCTGGTTTGCTATCATCAAAACACGGTGGTGGCAGGGACGAGGAACGCCTTCTCTTGATCTTTTTACTGACACTACCAGGATGCCGCTACTAATGTGCCATGATAATCGCTGAAGCTCCCGAATTTCGATTCGGGCATGTGCATGGGAAATGTGTTTGCTACAACTGACTGAGAATACGTGCTCAACTGGCCTGAATGTCTGAATGAGGTCGGACACTCAAGTGATAAAACATCATGTTGCATTTTGATTTAAACGAACCGTTTCAGGTCCTAGTTTCTGAGATGCCGTTCCCTTCTTCAATTTGCCCCAGGCCACGCCATACTTGTAGGGCGTGTTTGGTAGCCCACGACAAGCCCGTGCAGTCTGTGGAGAGGAGTTTTTGGGCCTGTTTGCTTGCCTTGGCTGGTCATCGTTCCTGCACAACGCGAACTTAAAACAGTCCCGGTCCAGGTCCAGGAGGAACGGTCGATTCGGCCGTTTCCGTGTAGCCACCCTTCCATAGGCCAAAAATCGGCTCCCTCCTGCACGCGTGGGGAAGGGGCGGGAGACGAAGACGCCGCGTCCCTTCGAAAACACGCGCTATAAATCCCCTCACCGCCCATCTCCCCCCCCTCCCCCCCACTCCACTCACTCGTCTCCTCTCTCCTCTCTTCCTTACTCCTGTGTTTGTGTTTTGGCCTTCCATACTCCTCCGTCGGCCAGCAAGATCCTCGTCGCCAGCGACGGCCGCGCAGCTCACCGTCGTCGTCGAGGGCTTCATCCGTGTCAGTAAGATGTTCTCCACCCCTTTGGAGCTAGTTTGCACCATAGATCTGTAGATCGTGGTCGATTTAGCGGCTTAGGTTGACATGCACAGTAGATCTGGCTCGATTTATGGTTCGATGTGTATTCTAGGGTTTGATCTGTGTTGTAGGATTCGATGTTCATTTGTTCGTGAGTTTTTAAATGTGTGCCGATGATTAAACTATGCCACGATAGTTGCAAGGAGACTGTCTACAGAACCTAGGGGTTGATGCGGGGACAATGCTTGTATTACCACTATTTTCTTGTAGGCACTCTTTTTGCCAAGTGATGGCTTTCATGAGAATGAGGCTTCTATGCATTCGAGAGGTGTCTCTTAGTATCTGTTGCTATGCAGTAATGAAACTATTTGTGCATGATAGTAGGTACTAGGAGATCATCTTTTGAGTGTTATTTTCTTGTGCCTGTGATGATCTGCTTCACTTGTGAGCTCTTGGAAGCAGTGTCAGCACAAGACAACCACCGAAATTAAGAGGCAGACACAACTCATTGTCTCTTGTACTTGGTTTTGGTTGTTTATCTTCTGCTGCCCAAAAGTTCAGAAGAACTGAGGTTTCATGAAGTGTTTTTGATCTGCATTGTGGCATGACCGTGATTGTATAGAACCTTCTTTGTTGTTGTGCTTACTCATCCATGCCTATTTGTTTTGCAGTCATCGAAGGGTAAGGACATAGTAGGCGGCAGTGCCTCCAAGAGAAGGAGGGCCCCGTCGGGCACTTCCACAAAGGGTGTGTCCAACACACTTCTGCAAGGTAATCCGGGCACCTGGCTTAGACTTGCTGCCATTCCTCCTGTTTTCCGTCATCACCTTGTGGCGACCTCCCTAAAGAGATCGTCCTTAAGACAAACACCGGCTGCAACTGGAGGGTGACCATCGTCGAACATAATGGGACCGCAGCCATTGACAACGGCTGGCCAGCATTTGCGATGTGCCACAACCTCAAGATCGGGACTTCTTGACCTTCAAGATGCTGAAGCCAACTGAGTACAGAGTGATCATCTTCAGCACTGACGGCTCCGAGATTGTCAAGAAGTGTGATGCACATCCCTTCAACCTGCTTCTGGAGAGGTGCTAACTTCGCTTGTGTCTCATAGTTGCTGCCTAAGAGTGTTAGTCATGTCTCTAAAACTAGTTGTCTGTTAGTGTGTTTGTGTATGACTCTCAGTTGAACTTTTGTCTGTTTAAGTATGACTGTTATCGCATGACTGTCATGAATCCTAGTCTGCATTGTATTGTCATGTTCGTAAACTCACCACTCGATGAAGTGGTGACAGTAAGAGGCTTGACGCAGGTAACCAAACATCGTGCTTTGCATCTGTGTTCGACATGCAGCCGACCAAACAGTGTGCCTGGAAATTTTGCACCGAGCCAAACGGGTCTGGCCAGAACATTGTTGACAACCAAACGGGCTGCACAACTTGGCTCAGGCCTTGTTTTTTCAGGACACGGATGCAAAATGGCAAAAAAACGTCCGAGTAACCAAACAGGCCCGTAGTGTTTCCTGAACCTTATCACATTTCATCCTTACCCCCTCATGTCTATGAACCTTCAGCCACTGGATCCTTTGGGAGCTTTTTCTGAAGGCATGAAGTAACCTCAAGTTACCGAAGACTGTAAATTCTTCTACACTTAGTATGAGAATATTGTGAATACAAACAAAAAAATCCAAATCATCGGAATGAAAACCATACAAATCTAGTGACCAACTGCCCCGGACATCCAATTCTTCAGCATGTTGGTTGCAGAGATGTCAGTGAAACAAAGCTCAACAGATATGACTGTTTTCACTGTCAACTGCATTTTAGAGTAAATGTCATCTAACAAAGAAACGAAGCCATAAAAATGCAATGAAAACACATTTGCGTTGTGTTAGGCGGCCTATTTCAAGGCCGTTACACCTCTCAATTTGTACTACTGCCCGGCGCCTCGACACTACCATGCAAACAGTAAGCAGGTATTGCTGATCAATACAAGAAGAAAACCACAGACTATGATTTGCCTCTGTATAGGATACTTTAATAAGAACTTTCCTTACAGAGCATATACGTACTGCGGGGTAGGTAAGAATGAAGAAAAAACTGAATATTTCGATGTAGAGGAACTAAAAAATCTAAGGAAGTTCATGAAACGGAATATGCATCAGGTTCAACATGTATATTCTGAAGCCTGTATCACTCAAAAGTGATGTGTGTTCTTTAAAATGAATAGAAGATTCAGATCAAAAAAAAAATGGAAGCTGCTAATAACCATGATCATGAAATGCTCAAACTGTAACTGAGCAAACATTTCTTGAGAAATTAGTGATGACAAAAACCGGTAGCTGACAAATAGCATGTAGTTGCTTATGCACGTTCACTTTGGGAAAGTGCCAAGTAAGGGCAATACCCCTGTACTAGATAGAGCTATTGCAACATGCCTACGGAAGTTTGTCATGCAAAAGCTGGAACTGAATTCCATTCTAACTTCTAAGTGCTATATAAACGACCTTAATACAGTTACTTCGGAGAATATAAGACTGCAATATTAAAGTAGATGCACCTCTAAACCTACAAGTTGCTATCTGCATGGGAACTGCAAGTTCAGTAACGAAAACATCCATTAAAAAATGAACTTTGCTACATACAAGCACAACTATGCACCATTCGTAAGACAAATTCTCGTCAATCAAGTATCAGAATATGAGTAGAATAATTACGCAACTAACAAAATTCTCATCAATCAAGTATCAGAATATGAGCTAGAATAATTCCGCAACTAACAAAATTAGAAGGCATATACGCCTCAAACATCTAACGGAGCAACCCTCCAAGTTTTCAACGACATAAGTTAACCAAGCATCCATTTATCTGTTGAACAGAAGAAAGTCACCAAAGTGGGAACAATATCGGAAAATATGTTGATCAAAAGTGCGGACAACTTCACCTTTCTTATGCCACCTTAAAAATGTAAATATACCAAAACAATCTGCATTCAAACTTCAAATGCTATTATTCGTAAGAATGAAAGAAGTTAGGATAAATAAACACTTCTATAACTGAAAGATGCCTTATTCCCTGAAACTAGAAAGCATGGTTGCAAACATTCTACCATGAATTGCAAAGGAATAAACTTGAGACAGAAGGCATGAAGGCCATCCTTTTTCACTAGAGCAAGTTATATGATACATAAATATAGTAGCCGCTGGTGTCAGTGGCTTAAATTACAGGACCAACAGCAAACAGATAATGACAACCAACTAAACATTACAGATTTAAACTAGCATTCAAGAGAAATATCATATAAAAGAAGTACCGACGAACCCCTTCAAGCGGTAAGTTCCAATTTGAAGCATGAGCTTAGACACTACCTCCTCAGCACAGGTATAATCCTGAGTAGGCCACAAAACATTCCATCGTTGAACAAAGTAGATCCTTTCTTAGAGCATCAGAACTTAGAAGATTGGGACAATAACGGGAATCAGCGACATAATAAGTTGTGTTTTGAATAGAAGACAAGCCAATCTTCAAAATGGTCCTGAACTACACTTCGAGCATCCGCTGGAGGGCACATCAAATGGATCAGCCACTGACAAATCATGGGTATACTTGATGCTTGTGAAAGAAACCCTAGTACCACATGTCAGTTCAATTCGAGTATCTCGAGAAGCTCTATTTTTAATTTGTAGCAGCCTGCGCTGCTTAGGAAACCATGTGTGCCGGCGGTGGTAACGCAATGTGATTTTCATTTCCTCTAGCACTTTGGCATTCAAAACTAAGAACTTGACGAAGTCAATACATTGCCTTTTGGTGCCGTCGTAATTCTTCAACACCACTTCTTTGAGGTGGAGCTCAAGGCATTCTATTGGGTCCACTGTGTCATACTGCCAGGCATTATGCATAACCCTCCATGACTCCAACTGAAGATAGAAAAGAACAGCCAATAAAAAAGAAGTTGCCAAAAGGTTAGCAATAAGGTAGTTGGCTAGGTTACAAGCCAAATCAAATGCTGATTTTGAAATCTAAAGCAAGCAACTATGTTATGTACTCACCATGACATACAGCCTCTCCAAGCAGGGGAAGCACTTGAGGAAGTTAACCGCTGTATCCAGAGTAGGTTCAATGTTGTCAAGAGCCAAAACCCTCACGGTGTGCATTTTGGTCGTCAAGCTGACAGCGATCATTTTCTGCAGAAACTTAAAAAAAGTGCATTTATAAGAACAATAGTCTGCGTGTAACAGAAATGCTGAATGTGCACTGGATGAACGCTGCTGCTACCTGAAAAACTGTGGTTCCAAAGTGTAGTTCTGACATGTGTCTAGAGAGCACACCCAGTATCTTCAGTTTAGGTGCAGAGATTACCCGTATGGTCACTGGGCCATCTAGAGCAAAAGGTAGCAATCGCTCAAGGCACGGTGCGTCCTCAATGACCAACTCTTGTAAACGGACACGTATGCTACTCCAGCCAGGGTTAACTCCTATACTCTTAAGAGTTTGTGAGTGTTGAACTGTATTGTACCTGTACTAGCGTAGCTGCAACGGCTCTATCGGTAACTGATGTACCGAGTCAATAGGAGTAGGTTAGTCCTAGCTAGATGCCCGGCACGCCGTTGCCCATGACTCCCATGACTGCACGATGTGCTCTCCCCTGTGTATAAATATGTAACCTGGCGATATGGAATACAAGCGTTGAGTGACTGGAATTCAGTTGTGAGCTGATGCAGAGGTGACCAAACCCGACATTTTGTTCCAGCTCAAGGCTTTCCATGGCATGGCAGCCAGAGATAATGCACTAGAGAGCAACCTCTGAGATGGTGACGCTCTCCAGGGTCAGCTGCTTGAGGCACGGAAAGTTGAGGGCCAGCTGCACGATGGAGTCGGGGAAATGGAAGCCGGAGAATTTAGCCACGTGGAGTGTGGGCGCGAAGCGGTATGAGGATGATGGCAGCAGGTACAACTGATAGCCTGTTGCAGCGTAACGGGGTTTGTAGGTGAGCTCGAACTCCAGCAGGTTGTCGAGGGCCCGAGAAGCCAGCCAGCCATCCATCCTATCGTAACAGTCCGTAACATAGATGCAGAGCAAGAAGCGGCGTGCAGGGCCAGGGTGCCCGGCAAGGATCTTGGGGATCAGGTCGATGGCAATGCAGTCCTTGCTCCGGAATTCATCGCCCGCCACGAGGTTGAGAGGAGCTGATGAGCGCCAGAGCGGGCACCATCGGCGAGAGATGGCCTGCGTGCGTACGCCTTCCTTGGTCGGGAGAAGCGAGATGATGGTGCCAAGGAGGGCGTCCGGGAGGCCGCTGATGAGATCGACGCTCGGGGGAGCATCGGCATCGACATCGGGTGGATCTTGGTCTTCACCATCCAGAAGATGGAACTTGCGCTTCTTGGAAGCTTGCATTGCGGCCGCCACAGCAGCGGCTGCCGTGGCCGCAGCCTCCCCTGCAGTCACTGCCACAGCCGCTGCAGCCGACGCTGCGGCAGCCGCCTCCTTGGCAGTGGCCGCAGCCACCGCCGCCTCCTTGGCAGCAGCGGCCGCCGCAACCGAAGCCGCCAATGCCGCCTCCTTGGCAGCCACCACCGCCGCCTCCATTGCTAGCGGGAGAGGCGCGGTAGGGTTTGGCTTGGTGGCGGTGCGTTGTTGGGGAATTCGGGTATGGGAAAAAATCGGCAGTGGGGGGGGGGGGGGGGGGGGGGGGGGAATTTCTAGGTCGCGCCTTCACTGCCGTGAAGAAGCGCCTCCGCTAAATGGCAGGTGGCGGGAGGCAGTGGCGCCGGAAGGGATGACTGAGAGGAGGAGAGGTGCTACACAGAAGCTGCAAGACTGGAGGAATGGAGGGAGAGAAGGGGCGGCGGCGGCTGCCAGGCCAGGAGGCCCAGGACTGGAGAGGAGGAGAGGTGCGACACAGACGCCACGAGACTGGAGGGAGGGGAAGGTCGTTGGCAGCCGGGATTGGAGGGAGAGGAGGGGTGGCGGCAGTCGGGACTGGAGGGGAGGGGCGGCGGCGGCGTCGTTCTGCTCGATGATAGCGAGGACAAGCGCTGCTTGGGGAAGACGGTGAAAAATAACACGACAGTAGAATTTTTAGGGTTGAAGTTCTAGCAAATCTGATACTGTACATACCACCTATATAGCCTCTAAAATACGGAGTATTTTTCATCCGCCACTACACAGAAGCCTGAGTTTGGTTATTTGCGTCGGCTGTGATATTTACCGGTCGGAAATATTTGCTATCCTGATTTGTCATGCTCACCGGATTTCTGCAGGACAGTTGCATGACCGTAAATTTTCCATCAGTTTTGCCTTAAAAAAAAAGAGCAACCAAACGGGCCATTAATGTTACTAGCAAATTGCCCGTGCATTGCAACGGGATATGCTATAATTGTCATATGAATGTCATTTTTTACCAGAAAATCATCCAATGAATGGCACAAATATAGCTCTATGTGTCTAACTTGCAAGACTACAACATGCATAATCTGTCTCCGTTCATCTCCGACTCAAAATATGTACACATGCAATTTCTGAAAATTGGAAACAGATAATACAAAGCAAGCAAATGTACATGATTTGACACCTCAAATAAAAAGAGCACCTACGGCCGGAGTGAATAGCAAACAAACATTGGTTGAAATTTATCGCATATATCTCTTGGTATACATCGAAGATCTACATCTACTAACTCATTTTGTGAAGTTCACCATTGCAATTGATTGTTTGCATGGTGTGTTGCGTCTAAACTCACGATTAGCTCTAATTTGCTCTATTCTAGCCTTTTTTTCTACTAACTTCCTCTTCTGATTCGACATATGCAGGGTTTACCATCGCAATTGATTCTTTGCACGGTGTGTTGCGTCTAAACTCACGATTCGCTCTAATTTGCTCTATTCTAACTTTTTTTGTTCCGGCGGCATATTTGCATATTTTTGCTTTTCTCGCACACATTTTTTTGTCTTTTGTTCAGACTTTAAATCTGCATATTTCTTCCTCCATGTGTGCATTTTTTCTGCAACTGGGTTAAATCCTTAATTGTTTTGTTTTGCTGATAAGCTTCACGACGCCTTTTCAATTTTTCTTGTTTTTCTTCGTTGGTCATCCGTGCATACCTATCTCTATCTTTTTTCCTTCTTTGCTCCTTGACATCTATTATTGGAGATTGGGTCCCAAATTGCTCGTCTGCATCAGTGTTTTCCATACTGCAAAAATCTGTTATCAATTTTAAAGATGAACTTGATTAGATCTTATAGCACACGTTTAAGCTACGAAATACGCACCTATTGAAGCTAGCCTAGTCGATCCAACTGATTCATCTAGCTTGCTGTCGTTTTTTTACCAATCGATTAATAAAGCCAGCTTATGGTACGCTACAGCTTTGTACGTGAGGACCATTGGAACCTACGATCAAGCAGATAGAGTTGAGCCGTACCTTGATTGGAGCAGGGCGGACGGAGTTGGACGCATTTTGACTGAAGGTCGAGACGGTCGAGACGGCAGCAATGTCGGCGCACGGGATGAACAGCGAGATTGGATGATCTGGCGTGGATTGGGGCTTTCGGTGGAGAGCCTCCAATCCTTAATATACACGCCTTGGCCTAACCTAACGTGAAAAGAAGGAATCCATGTTCTGCTGCGCCTCCGTGTTCAAGCAGGAGTTTGTATCACGCGCAGCTGTTGTAGGAGTCCAAGGCGGACGTGTCCAACCAGGCCTGACGACGCGCAGCTGCTGGATGAGTCCAAGTCGGACGCACGACGTACCAGCGGACGCAAGACGTACTAGTAGAGATATGCTCTGAAGATTATGTACTTCCGGTTTTCTTTTTCTTTTTCAGAGGTGGAAATTCCGGTTTTACAAGTGTAGGAACGGACAATTAGTCTCAAACATGGATGAAACTTTGATGGTTGGTAACCCTAAGCAAAAGGTTAGTGAGATGACCGTGTCTTTAATTTTCCTACTATACTTTTTGTTGTTTACAGAGTCATATGAAAGTGAGAAGAGACACAACTTTACAAGGAGTGGGAATCAACAATCTCATATTTCTTCGATGCCGGCAGGTGATCGGCCAAATTCATTGATAAGTAAGAGAATGTAAAGAGTACAATGCGCCCTAAGACAAACATAGGTAAATAAACAATAGAAAAAAAAGGAACCCCGGTGAGTTATGTAGAGCGAGCCGGTTACGCTCTTTCAGAAAATCTCCCAACATCCTAGTAGGGTGAGGGACTGGTTCCTTTTTAAGATGCCCGCCAGCGGAGACGGGGTTAATGTCATCCTAGGAGGTGGGAGAATGATGTACCCTGTACGGATTCCTGTAGGTACGGTTTGGAGAGCATGTTTTGCTTGTCCACTTTAATAATGCACGGCTTCCTGATCCTGCATGTCCTTGCAAACTGCCATGCAAGAAGAGGGGAGTTTGAAAGCAAAGTGCACCTTCCATCCACTCTTGGGTTTAAATAGATCTCCAGTGCATCATCCCTGTGACTCTCAGTTCTTTCAGTTTTCCTGTCTTTTGATCAATTTTTTCATCCAGTGATGCATGGTAGAGATAAAACTCCCTGCCGTGCTTGGAGCTCTGCAAAGTACAAGTAGTTTTCACATATTCAGCTACTTTCTCTAGTTCTCATATTCAGCTACTTTCTATGTTTCTTTGCTGAAACTGCACATATCTCCAGGCCTCTCCAGTTCCAGTATCGCGCGAGGTAACTTGAACGCTGAACCTCAACCAGTGGTTGTAACCTAGCAGCATCACGAAGCAGTAGCTCATTGTGAAACAAACCACAACATGCTCCTACTTTTTATGCAGTATAGTAGTACACCGCAACATGAAGGCGAGAAAACTCGGTACTGCTACAGATACAATCATTCAGGAGAATAAAGGTTCTAAAGAACAAAGCAGTCCAATTCATATATGTCTTTTAAGTATAAACCCTATTCTCCCTTTCCTTAATCAAGGCAAAAGGATATCATATTCACTTGGGATTCCTACATGTTGGAAACATATGCAATGAACTAATATCAAGCTATCTGAATATTTACCATCACCGGCACCATAGGTAACATAACAGAAGTAGCACAATCTGCCACCTTATTTGCGATACTAAAATAGGATGTAAGAAAAAATGGTATAGTGTGCGCAACAAGCACTAGTAGAAAAACGCCCTATGGTCCCGGTTCGGCTGGGCCATCAGTCCCGGTTGCCCAACCGGGACTGGCAAATCGGGACTAATGTCAGTCCCGGTTGGGCCACGAACCGGGCCCAATGGGTGGCCACGTGGCCTTTTCTGGCTGTGCGGGGGGGGGGGGGGGGGGGGGGGGGAGACTCATTGGTCCCGGTTCTTGTTACGAACCGGGACCAGTGAGTGTTTTTTTTTTTGTATTTAAGGTTTAGGGTCTCCCTCTCGCCGGTGCCCCCTCTCCCTCTCGCCGGTGCCTCCGTCGTCTCCCCCTTCTTCGCATCGCCGACGTGTCCCCCTCTCGCCGGTGCCCCCTCTCTGTTTCGCCGGTGCCTCCATCGTCTCCCCCTTCTTCGCATCGCCGACGTGCTCTCCATCGTTTCCGTACGCATATTATACGCTCTACTATATACACAGTACGCGTTGATGCATATATAATTAATATTCGATCTCTTGCGAGAATACAATTATTTAATTACATGGAGATAGATCACACATGTAGTTCATCGTCCGAAATATAATATTCTCCTTATCATGGAGGACCTCCCTAAGCATGAATCCCGCCAATTCCTCTTGAATTGCTCGTACGAACCGTTCTGGGTCGAGCTTCTCCCGCATTTCGCTGTAAGTAGTTGTTCGTCTCCGCTCACTGGTCAACTCGCGAATGAACTCGCAAACGTAGAATCCACATACATTACTCCCCGGCGGCTGCTGCGGAGTTTCCACCATTTCATACGTTAGCTCATTTTCGAATGGACCATTTACATTCTGTTTGAAAATTGTCCAACACCTGCTTTGGCAAATAAAATGAACAAAGGAGTTATTAATTACTTGATATCATGGAAACGAACGAAAGAGGCCGATATAATGCGATAATGATTGAAATTACTTTTGGAGCATTTCTTTCATGTCGGTCCACTTCGCTTGGTCCCAACTTAATGAATCGTAGACTTGAACTTTGGACTTGTCAACTTGAATGTTTAGCAGAATCCAATGGGACCTGTGGACGTTTACATAAAGCAAACATGCATAGCTCATCAATTACACTTAACATCGAGAAAGACAAATAAAAATATGTACAAGACAGAAACACTCACTTGAATTTGTAAGGAAATAGTATTTTCGTACAAAATTTTTGCTTGATTAAAAAGGTGGTCAGATCATCCTCCACGTCTTTGGGGTGATTTTGTAACATACGTTCATTAACGATATATGGGTCAATGAACCCAACCTCAAAAACTCTACCTCTTTTGTATTCCATCATCTTCATTCTGCATATATAATAGCGTACAAAAAAGATATATAGTCAGGATAATATAATACATGCAATGAACGAGCTGAGCTAGAGACTTAATTACGAAAATAAATCACTTACAGACAATAGCAACCGAGGATAGATTTGTCAAGGTCACGCTGATTGAATAACTGAAACAGTTCAGTCAATTGAACCTGTATGTTGTAACATTTGAAGAAATGCTCATCTCTAACGTCCACCGCAATCCATTCTTTCGCGTTCTTCTTTGATGTGTGCACCATGTACCAGTCGTGCAGATTTCGCAGATGTGTTGATAGATGCTCGACCTCCTCATTACTGGCCATTGGCTCCCTTTAACATAGTTCCGTGCTATCTCTAACATTGGCGCTTCTTCATAGCCTAAAAGTTGACCAAGAGTCATACCCATGGTGGTAGCAGATTCCTGGGCCTGCGATACAGTGATACCTTGTTCTTTCGCAGCAGCTATGGCTCTGGGGTCCAATAAATTCAGGTCGACCTCCTCATTATGACCATATCGGCTCTGAAGTCCTTGTCGATATCGGAACACACTTTGAGCGGGGGGACCGATTGATTTTTCTGCTGTCGAGCTGGGCAATTTTTTCCCGCCTTTTGCACTTCTCTTGGGAGGAACCGACGAGATGTCGACGATATTCTCAGTGCGACCTTTCTTCTGAGCGGGAAGCGGGGGAGCGACGTCGGTCCGTCTCTTCTGAGCGGGAAGCGGGGGAGCGACGTCGGTCCGTCTCTTCTGAGCGGGAAGCGGGGGAGCGACGTCGGTCCGTTTCTTCTGAGTGGGGGGGGGGGAGCAGCGTTGGTCCATTTCTTCTGGTTAGACGGCTGTGCTGGAGACTGCTGACGCGGCGGCTGGGACGGCTGCGCTGGAGTCTGGTGACGCGGCGGCGGAGACGGCTGCGCTGTAGACTGGTGAGGCGGTGAAGAGGACTGTTGCGCTGGAGACTGGTGAGGAGTCGATGGCCTTGGCTGCCAGTTTGGAAGCACGATGAATTCCTTTGGCCATAGAATGGTCGCTTTCTTGGCTTCTCCAAGTTCATGCACCTCCCCATCTCACCTGCAGGGTGTTGCAGCTTCAGCTCCTCATAATCTTTCATCACTTCATCCACACCGACAACAGCGTAGCCATGTGGAACCAGAGAGAAATGGTAAGTTGGATTAGGTCCAATTGGTACGGCTTAGCCGACCGCCACCTTCACGCTTATGTTAAAAACTTTCACATGTAGCTCACAAGGTGTGCTCTCCGTGATATCATCCACAGGGTAGCGATGAAGAGGAGCCACTGCATCATCATTACCATCCTGGAGCTCCGTCGAAGCCACGCTGCTTTTCCGATTCGATGGGCCGCCGGTACCATCGCATGCAGCTTCTACCATGTGCTGCTGAGATTGGCCGCTAGTACCTTGCTGGCTAAGTGCGGCAATTTGTTCCTTATGCAGCTTTAATTCTTCTTCTATATTACCCAGCCGGTCTGCAGCAGCGAGTGCTTCCATTGCCTCCTTTTCCTTTCTCCTCTGATGGCTTCTATCAGGAAATTTATTCCTATGCTCGGGAATCGCAATTGTCTTGGGCTTGGAGCCTATCACGCCTCGTAACCGTCCGTCGTGTTCCTTCCCAAGGATGCGGCTGAGCTCGTCATCCTCTCTATCGGGAATGAACCGTCCCTCTGCAATATCCTTTACTGCATTTCTAATTTCTTTGATGGGTAGTAGGGGCTTATCTTTGTGTGTTTTGTTATATATGCACTTCCCTTCTGCGTCCAACGTGCCCCCATGCCCGTAAAACCAATTTCTTGCCCGTTCGACCCATCCGAGTGGCTCTGGAGTGATCCCTTTAGCCAGCAGGTCCGCCTCAAGTTTCTCCACTTAGGGATGTTATGGGCGTAGCCACCAGGCCCCATATTATGGTGGTAGATCTTTTTAGCAGCATTTGCCTTATTTTTTTTGACTTTTCCTGAGCTTCCTCCGATTTCTTGTACGCCACAAATTCATCCCAGTAGTCCTTTATCTTCTCATACCCTCTATCGAAGTCCGGAGTCTTATTTTCCTTCACAAACTTGTTGTTCAATATTTTCTTCCTGTTCTTGAATAGCTCGGCCATCTTCTTAAGAGCCCAGTCCTTGACTTTTTGCTCCATGTTTTGCCGGGCAATCTTTTTTGCCTCATCTGGATCCTCCACATCTGAATCCACCTCTGGCGCCGGCAGGGTGAAATTAACCATGAGCTTTCTCCAAAGTCTGTCTTTGCCAATATTGCTGACATATAGCACTCCTCTATCATTTGGTCGATGCCATTCTCGAACGGTGATCGGGATGTAGTCCCTAACAAGAACTCCACATTGCTTTACCATTTTTGTTGCAACATGCGGGTGATACCCGTAGATGTGATAGCCTTCAGTAGCTACCTGCAAGATAAAGTATACGGGGTTAGGTTGAGACTCCAAGTGCAGAGTGTATAGTAAGTGGAAGACGTGATTTCCCCACGAGGGGTGACTCGAGGGTTTAATATCGAACTCTCGGGAATCTGAAGTGGTAGATTTATCTTCTTATCCTTCTTTTGGTTACCTACAAAACAAGGTTAGATGTTTTGGTCCTCAACCTCACCTGTGGTTGTCAAGCACAAGGTGTAAGAATAATATCAAGATAAATGTGCAATGCAAGCAAGAGATGAATATGCAATGATGGTGGATGCAATGATAAATGATATTTTTGGGTTTTTGGATGATGAATGCAAGATGATAAATGTTTTTGTATTTTCGGATTTAATGATGGCTGAAAATATAAAAGTGGTATATGGTGTTGGAAAGGTGTTTCTTATGATTAAAAATGGACCGGGGTTCATGGTTTCACAAATGCACTCTCTCTTTAACATGTGGTGGACAATGGAACAACAAACAGTTAACATATGAGATTGCAAACAAGTTACTTGAGATAAATGGACATCACGTACTAACATAGAGATCTTTTGGATATTAATCTCACTTATACTCCACCAAGATGCGAACTAAATCATAACACCAAGTTAATTAAGATAAATCAGAGTATAGCAATAAGTATCATGACATGAAGTGAAAATAAGAACATGCTAGATCTAGTCATGGAGTAGTGTCAATGGTCACACCCACATCTCCGGTAGCATGGTATTTTAGTTTATCCCTAGTGAGGCAACAAAGTAAGGTAAAGATACCAAAGTGGGTCGCGATATTTCAGTTGTCAGCTTACCGCTTACCACCCCCTCGTTACTCCAACTAATGCACACGTTTCCCCACACACGCTCTCATAAACAAGTTGGATCAAAATAAGTAGACAAGAACGGGTACATAATATGCATCTATACTCATAACTGAAATAAACATTGCAATCTCAAACATATATTAACTCATAAAGATCCACCACAAAAGTATTACAACGGTGACCGTAATCATGTTCGGCAGCTCATACGGTGCTAATTAGTGAAGCTCAAGAGAGAGAGATACATAAGTTACTTCCACAAACCCATAGTCCAGCGGTGGACTACTCCCTCTTCATCATGGAGATGGTGGAGAAGTCGATGGAGAAGATGGAGACCACGCCGGCAGCGCCCCGCCGGAGTTTTCCCCCTCCAATCTGCAGCTTCTGATCTCCGTTTCGGTGTTTCTGTTTTGTGCGACGCTCCTTCGAGAGAACGTCGGGGGACCTTTTTTATAGGCATTTTTAGGTCAAGAGTATGTCGGTGGAGCGAAGATCGACGGCAACGGAGCCTCGAGGCCCGAACGAGTGGGCCCCACGCGGCCTCCCTTGCTGGCCGCGTGGGCCACCCCCGTTCAGCCCTCGGGCCTCCGTTCGCTTGCTTGTTTTTTCCGTAGGTCTTTTTCCTTCCAAAAACTGACGCACGTAAATTTCAGGATTTTTCGTTGACGTTTGGGTCCTTGAAATAATGAAATACGAAAACAGGGTTTTCTGCCTGTGCAGGATTAATTCCATAAAAATAGGAAATAAATGAATATTCCCAAAAATCATTATAAAACATGAATATAACCCTTATATGGTGCAAATATGATTGGAATATAAGAATTAAAGTGCAAAGTTCATGTATGCATTTTACATGCATCAGCGGGGGATCAGTCGGTGTGCCGTCTTCAGCGACTCTTTCGATCCTGTACCTTTCTTGGTCGCCCAACTTTTTGGCTGGGCCTCGTTTTGTCCTTACAGAAGATTTGCTCGATCCGGAGGGCTAAAAGAAGAAAGAGCGTTAATATATGTATATAGACAGCAGAGGCTTAATTAATACAATCTTCGGCTTCATTAATATATGTATATGCACCTCGCCGGAGTTTGCAACATGTAATGTTCCACCGGAGCCTGCGGCTTCTCCCTCGTCGGCTTCTCCCTCGCCGATTTCTCCCTCACCCCAGCCGTCGGGTTCTACCTCACCGGAGCCGTCTCTTCGGTTGAGAGACCCATCTCCCTCACCGGAGTTGTTCAAAAACTCCGAGGTGACATCGGCAACATCTTTCGGCCCGCGGATTATATCCTCGAGGATGCTTTCCTGATTTTCGTCTCGTTCCATAGTTTCTGCAAATTAACAAAAAATCCGTAAACTCGTTAACAAAAAATCCTAAGTGTTTGAATTTCTAAACCTAAGCAAAAAATCCTTTAATTCATACATTCATACATTCATATATTCATACAATTTAAAAATAGCAATTTCTTCTAAACCCTCACCGACTGCTGGAGGCCGGTCGGCCGGCTTCGGGCTCTTCACGTACTGCTGCACTGCAATGTCACTACAAATTTTTAAACAAAATTGCTAAGTTCCAAAATTGCTAAGTTTCAAAATTGCTAAGTTTCAAAATTTCATTGCAACTAAAAACAACTTTATCTAAATGACTTAGCAATATTTCTAACAAAATTGCTACATTAATAATAACCTAAAATAATCTAAAAAAAATTGCTAAGTTTCAAAATTGCTAAGTTTTCAAAATTGCTAAACTTTAAAATTGCTACACTAAAAATTGATAACCTATAATAATCTAAACAATAATAAGCTAAACAAAATTTAAACTTTACTAAAAATGACATTTGCTAACAATAATATAAGATCCGCGGGTAAATATATAGCAAACCGGAAAAAAATTGCGCTGCGAACAAATTGCTAACAATTGCTAAAATTGCTAAAAATTGCTAAAATTGCTAAAATTTGCTAACATTTGCTAAAATTGCTAAAATTTGCTAACAATTGCTAAAATTGCTAAAATTTGCTAACATTTCCTAACATTTGCTAAAATTGCTAACAATTGCTAAAATTTGCTAACAATGGCGCGCATGCAGGGGATCAGAGCAATGCGCCGGCGTGCGTGGAGAAGGAGGTGACGGCGGCGGCGGGGCGCGGCGTGGGGCGGCGCGTGGAGGAGCTACGCCGGCGTACGTACCGTGGAGGAGGCCGCGCGTGGAGGCCGGCGTGGAGGGCGCGGCGGACGTCGAGGGCGCGGCACGAGAGGGCGGCGGGCGGGCGACGCGGCGCGGCGCGGACGCCGACGGCGACGGCGGCGGGGTGAGGCGTGGGGCGTCGAGGCAGCCTGCCGGCGTTCGCTCTGCATCGCGCTCCGCCGACTCCGGTCCTTAGTCGATTTGGGTGAATGGGAAGAAGAAGAGGCGCGCGGGCAGTTATAGCGGGAGTCATTGGTCCCGGTTGCTGCCAATAACCCGGACCAAAGGCCCTCATTGGTCCGGTTGCTTCCAAGAACCGGGACCAAATGCCTTCGCGCGCAAATTCGCGGCCCAGAACAGACCTTTGGTCGCGGCTCGTGTTACCAACCGTGACCAAAGGGACTTTGGTCCCGGTTCTTGCCAGAAACCGGGACTAAAGAGTCCTTCTCAAAATTATTTCGAACTTTTCAGTTCTGAAATGTTGTTCCCACCTTTTTTTCTTATTTAGGTGTTTGAATATGAATTTCAAATGGTTTTGAATCTGTAAAGACTTTCAACATGAAAAGTGTTTAAATTTGAATAAACAATCCAAAACCATTTTCTTTTTTATCAAATTACTTATCTTAATATTGTTTTTTGTTTTTCGTTTGTCAAAAATGACATTTTTTGTGAAGCAGTACAACAAATATGGTGCAAAATGGCACCCATCCAATTATCACACAAAGTATACCATATTTTATTTTTATTTTTTATTTGTATTTTTTATATGTATTTTGAGCTCAAATGATTTGTGGATTTTAGTGTCGTCCCGGTCCTCACGCCGTGGATAGCACCCGCCGTCCCGTGACCGGCACCACCTCGGTGAGCCTCTTTTTTATCTTTTATTTTAAAAAATTACTTCTATGATTTAAATGCATAATTATTTCATTTGGTCACTACTCTATTTTCCCTATTATGTTCGTTTACCGTAATGGGTTTTAGCGATGATTTGCAGATGAGTCATCCGTGGATGTATAATGGGGAGCGCTCCCCTACGAGCATTGTTGTTTGTAACAATCAATGATTGGCCTGCTCTTAGTAACATTTCAGGACAGTCAAACAAGGGATACAATGCATCACGCTTACATTTTTATTTAATCTGGTTACAGCTGGAGTGTATCACACGCTTACATCTTTATTTAATCCGGTTACAGCTGGATCGATCGTCGTCATGCCATTTTTATTTAACTAACTTCTGCCTCGTACTATAGGCCGCGGGGTGCATCACGGGGAGCGCTCCTCACCCACAGAGTAGGAACCATCACAGGGTCAATACTATCATGATAAGGATTCCTTCGCATTACCTGCCATGTATTAGTATACATCATATCCAACATATGCATGTAGCGACGGACGTGCGCATCCTCCTCATACGGCGATGTACCACCTCCTCGGGGGCCGGCTCCCTCTGGAAGCTCCCTGGCCCATGCGACCTCCACCAAACAAGATCCGGGTCGGCAACTTTGCCCGGATTTCTCACCAAGCTACGTGTTCCGGAAGATAACTCCCAGTGCCAGCCCGACGGAGCCCAATCCCGCACATGGCCGTTATTGTCCAACGGGTGTCCGGCCGCGGCCATCGCCGACGTATATGCCCGAGATCTGAAAACAATAGTGGGGAATTTGATCAAACACCTACGGTGCATGCAACCTACGTAGGGGAGGAGGGGATCAGGGAGAGAGGGCAACGTACCTTGGCATGGGGACGGATTAGGGGCCGGCGGAGGACACGACAGGAAGGGGCGGCGCCGGGCGCGGAGGAGGGCGTCGAGCGGCGTGGACACGTTGTCGTAGCTAGGGGCAGACTCAGGTCTCCCCCCTGGGCTTTATATAAGCAAAACTAAAAAAGGAAAAGAACGAAACCAAAAAAGTGAAGACTAAAAAAGGAAAAGAACGAAACCAAAAAAGTGAAGACTAAAAAAGGAAATGATCGATGGATGCTATATATAGGGTCCGTGTGCTTTCTTTAGTCCCGGTTGGTGACACCTGATCCAACGGCTCACAAGCGCTCGAAAGAAACACACCGCTGATCCAACGGCTCAGAAGCGCTCGAAAGAAACACACGATCCGTGTGCTTCTTCCTGATCCAAGGGCTCACAAGCGCTCGAAAGAAACACACCGCTGATCCAACGGCTCAGAAGCACACGAGGGAAACACACGATCCGTGTGCTTCTTCCTGATCCAACGGCTCAGAAGCGCTCAGGTGCACAAGTAGTGGTTATATCATAGAACCGAGCTGTGTATTATGGTTTTCACCAGATAAAGGTTTAATACATTACTACACATCACATAAAGGTTTAATACATTACATTGATTTACATAAAAGCCATGAACCCTTCTTCGCGTATGTCCCTGGCCTATGATCGCTTCGGCCGTAACCATGGAGCATCTTCATTATTTAACGGGATGCTTGGGTCAGTTTTCACTGTGAAGGGCGGAATTTCATCAAACTTATCATAATCTGCTGACATGTCTGTCTTGTCCTCGACTCCCACGATGTTTCTTTTCCCTGAAAGAACTATGTGACGCTTTGGCTCATCGTCTGATGTATTCGTTTGCTTATTTTTTCTTTTTTTCGGTCTGGAGGACATGTCCTTCACATAGAAAACCTGAGCCACATCATTGGCTAGGACGAATGGTTCGTTCTTGTAACAACCAAGATTCTTGAGATCCACTGTTGTCATCCGTACAGCTGGTCTACCTTTATCCCTTCTCCATTCATGTTGACCCAACTGCACCGAAACAAAGGGACCTTAAAAGTAGGTCCATAGTCAAGTTCCCATATCTCCTCTATGCGACCATAGTATGTGTCCTTTTGCCCATCGTCGTTTGTTGCATCAAAGCGGACACCACTGTTCTGGTTGGTGCTCTTTTTATCTTGGGCGATCGTGTAAAATGTATTCCCATTTATCTCGTACCCTTGGAAATTCAATACAGTCGAAGATGGTGACGCGGCCAACAAGTAGAGCTGATCTCCGACAGTGGTGTCATTCATGAGCTGTAATCGCAACCAACTGCCGAAGTCTCCATGTGTTTTTCTTTAATCCAGGAGTCATCCTTCCCCGGGTTCTTGGAGCGTACATAATTCTTGTGTTCCTCGATATACGGAGCCACGAAGGTGGAACTTTGTAGAACTGTGTAGTGTGCTTGAGTTAAAGAATGCCCGTCCCTACATATCAGTGCTTTCTTTCCTAGCGTGCCTTTTCCACTCAGTCTCCCCTCATGCCGCGATTCAGGAACACCAATCGGCTTAAGGTCAGGAATAAAGTCAACACAGAACTCAATGACCTCTCTGTTCCATAGCCCTTGAGATGCTTCCTTCTGGCCTAGCACGGTTATGAACATATTTCTTCAAGACTCCCATGAACCTCTCGAAGGGGAACATATTGTGTAGAAATACAGGACCGAGAATGGCAATCTCGTCGACTAGGTGAACCAGGAGATGCGTCATAATATTGAAGAATGATGGGGGGAACACCAACTCGAAGCTGACAAGACATTGGACCACAGCCTTCTGTAAACTTGGTAGAGTTACTGGATCGATGACCTTCTGAGATATTGCATTGAGGAATGCACATAGCTTCACAATGGGTACTCGAACATTTTCCGGTAGAAGCCCCCTCAATGCAACCGGAAGCAACTGCGTCATAATCACGTGGCAATCATGAGACTTCAGGTTCTGGAATTTTTTCTCTGCCATATTTATTATTCCCTTTATATTTGACGAGAAGCCAGCCGGGACCTTGATACTGCTCAGGCATTCAAAAAAGATTTCCTTCTCTGCTTTGGTAAGAGCGTAGCTGCTTAAGTATTGACGCCCTTTATCCGTCTGCTTGTTGTATGGGTCTTTCATACGTTGCTGGTCTCCCGTGCTTCGGTGTATCTTTTGTCTTCCCATACACGCCCAGGAAGCCTAGCAGGTTCACGCAAAGATTCTTCGTCACGTGCATCACGTCGATTGAAGACCGGACCTCTAGGACTTTCCAATAGGGTAGCTCCCAGAATATAGAGCACTTCTTCCATATGGGTACGTGGTTGTCAGCGTCATTCGGAACAGATAGACTGCCAGGACCCTTTCCAAAGATTACTTCTAAATCCTTGACCATGTCATATATAACATCACCATCAGGGAGGTTAGGCTTCTTCCGGCGATCTGCCTCACCGTTGAAATGCTTGCCTTTCTTTCTTACGGCATGACTGTTCGGAAGAAATCGACGATGCCCCAGGTACACATTCTTGTTTCCCAAATGTATACTTTCAGTCTTATCTAAACAGTGCGTGCATGCATTGTATCCCTTGTTTGACTGTCCTGAAATGTTACTAAGAGCAGGCCAATCATTGATGGTTACGAACAACAACGCTCGTAGGTCAAATTCCTGTTGTTTGTGCTCATCCCACACACGTACACCTGGTTCGGACCACAACTGCAAAAGTTCATCAACTAATGGCCTTAGGTACACATCAATGTCGTTGCCGGGTTGCTTCGGGCCTTGGATGAGCACTGGCATCATAATGAACTTCCGCTTCATGCACAACCAAGGAGGAAGGTTGTAGATACATAGAGTCACGGGCCAAGTGCTATGACTGGAGCTCTGCTCCCCAAAAGGATTAAAGCCATCTGTACTTAGACCAAATCTTAAGTTCCTTGCGTCATCTGAAAATGTCGGGAACTCTCTGTCGATTTTTCTCCACTGGGACCCATCGGCGGGGTGTCTCAACTTCCCGTCTTTCTTACGCTCTTCTTTGTGCCATCGCAACAACCTGGCATGCTCTTTGTTTCTGAACAGACGTTTCAACCGTGGTATTATAGGAGCATACCACATCACCTTAGCAGGAACCCTCTTCCGGGGGGGCTCGTCATCGCCCTCAACATCACCAGGGTCATCTTGTCTGATCTTGTACCGCAGTGCATTGCATACCGGGCATTTATCCATATTCTCGTACTCACCGCGGTACAGGATGCAGTCATTAATGCATGCATGTATCTTCTGCACATCTAATCCTAGAGGGCAGATAGCCTTCTTTGCTTCGTATGTAGTCTCGGGCAATTCGTTATCCTTTGGAAGCTTCGGCTTCATTATTTTCAGTAACTTCTCAAATCCCTTGTCAGAACAACCAGTCTCTGCCTTCCATTTCAGCAGTTCCAGTGTGGTACCGAGCTTTGTGCTGCCATCTTCGCAATTTGGGTACAGCAACTTTTTGTGATCCTCAGCATGGCCTCCAACTTTAGCTTCTCCTTTTCTGTATCGCATTCTCGCTTTGCATCAGAAATGACCCCACCAAGACCATCAGCGGGCTCATCTGATGCCCGATGTTCACCTCTTCTTCTTCAACGTCTTCCATTACAGTATCACCGCATTCCTCAGGGAACATAGGATAGTTGTCATCATCCTCCTCTTCTTCATTGTCTTCCATCCTAACCCCTCTTTCTCCGTGCTTGGTCCAACAATTATAGCTGGGCATGAAACCTTTCCGAATCACGTGGTCTTGAATGGTTCTCGGGTCAGAGTACTCCCTGACGTTCCGACACTTCTCACATGGACAAGGCATAAAATTATCACTTTGTTTGCCTCAGCCACATCGAGAAATTTATGCAGGCCTGCAATAAACTCGGAACTGCGTCGTTCGCCGTACATCCATCGCATCCGTGCATCCATCTGCATCATATAATTAAGTTTATCAAATACCATTACAATAACATCTTGAATAGTGAAATGACCACCGTACATCGACACGTGCAATATTTCTGTATCAATTACAGATGAAAAGGATAAAGTTGCTAACCTCGGCCGAGGATATCATTTGTGTGAACTTAAGTGTGGCTCGGGCATTTCATCGAACACATCTTGTGCGTGGCAAAGAAAAAAAACTAGCACCCACTTCCCACCAATCCAAGCAGAAAAAAAGAGAGAGAGAAGGGGGGTGGGGGTTATTTATAGGCAGGGGAGGGGTATTGGTCCCGGTTCTTGGCACGAACCGGGACCAAAGCTCCGCGGCATGCCACGTGTCCGGCTCTGGAGCTTTGGTCCCGGTTCCTGTCAAACCGGGACCAATGCCCCAACCGAACCGGGACCAATGATCCACGGCCCTGACAGCTCGAACCGGGACCAGTGCCAGGCACTGGTCCCGGTTTTTCACTGAACCGGGACCAATGGCTGTGGCGGCCCTGGACGAAAGGTAGTTTTTCTACTAGTGAAGCCCCCCCCAAACCCTCCTGTCAACCATGTCAATGACAATGCCCATGTTATTTGTATAGCGTGAGGAAATAATTAGCATAAACAACCCGCAACATGCTCCTATTTCTTATGCAGTATGCAGGCGAAAAACCATGGTATTGCTAGTTTGCTACGGGTACAATCATTGAGGTGAATAATGGTTCGAAAGAACAAAGCAGTCCTATTTATATATGAGTGCATGTGACTGTTTAATTCCTCTAAATATAAACCCTGCTGTCTTTTTCCCTGGTTTAATCTAGTCTCAATCAAAATGCAGAAGCAAGGATCATGTTCACTTGGCATTCCTGCTTGTTGGAACATACGCAATGAACTAATATCAAGCATCTGATAAATAAAAGAATGTATTGCCTTAACAAGCCAAGTCAAAGAGATGTAGTCAAGAAACATCCAAACAGAGATGAAACTACTTTCGCATCTCCTTAGAAAAGACACAGCAGAGCACAGCTGCCTTATGCTACTGATTCAAAACATTCTAAGAAAAAGAAAACTAGAGAGTAGAGACGAGCATGCCTGGACTTCAATCAGCACAGCTACCTGATAGCAACGTACGTACTTCCTGATAAATATGTAATGGAACACTGAAACAAACAAAATACTCTAAGATGATCAGCACTGCTGCCCAGATGATCGAAGGCGTCACTGTCCACTAAAGCTCTAAGATTTACCGTCGCAGTTGTGCTGCTCAGCTAGCGCCAGGATCGTCGCCACCGTGTGCATGCCGATGTACTTGCATAACTTATCCTCGCAAATACTCTTGAGCCTCGCCATGTTATACCTGTCCGCCGCAACAAGCAAATGCTCGAACATGACATCTTCCTCTTCCTTTTCTGTCCCTGCTAAGGAGTCGGTGTACACAAAACAGAGCAACGCCTTGAACACCTGTGCCTCCATGTCATGTATCTGCACGGTCTCGCCCTCCTTCTTGTTGCCAAACAGCATTGCACTGAAGACTCGCGATCTGGCAGCGAGCACACACCGGTGCGCTGTGAAGGTCTCACCGGCAACCTCAAAAACCACGTCGGCCCCCTTCTCGGTCATGAGTACATCGCCAAGATGCTGGTGCAAGTCAGATGGGGCCACGGAGCCAAATGTTGGAGGAGTGGTCTCCGGCAAATCCTCTGACCGGTACTCGCTGATGACCACGACATCGCACCTGACGGTGAAAGAATCGTCCTTGAGATGCTCCGACTTTTCCAGGGCTGCCCTTTTGATGAACATCCAAGTCCCCAAGCCCTTCTGTGAAGTGTAGCTGTTTACCGTTGCCGATGATGCCAATGGAGGAGCTGGGTCTTTGACCTCTCCGGCGAAACGTAACTTGTGTTGCGCCTTCACGGGCTTGGCAACATTGTTGTCAAGAACAAGGAACAGGGATATGTAGTCGGCGCACTCTGCCGTTGGGGTAGTAATCGATGTGCCATCGATATCCGCCGACAGCGAAAGGGCGGGATTCGATCTTATCCCCAGTGGGCACGCCCTTGGTGAGGGAGTAGCCGTCGATCTTGAGAAGGTGGTGCCCGCTCGATGTAGCGGCGACGATGGAGGAGGCGGACCGTGAAGACTTGCCGGCGGTGGCCCACATGGTGAACCTGCTCCGTGTATGGGGAGTTCGAACTTGGCCGCCGTCTCCGGCACAGATCGGTCGCTGATACCGGCGGAACTGCTGCTGCTATGTAGTGGTAGCGGAGAGTGGGGAAATGGTCTTGTTTTTTAGAATGGGGAAGGGATGGGAGAAGAGACCGACTGGCCGGTGGCCGCCGCGGTCAGGTGGGGTTTCCTAGCGCCGCCCATGTTCCGTGTTCACCGCTTAGTATCTGATGACGGTAAAGCACACGTCCATTGGGGAACCCCAAGAGGAAGGTATGATGAGTACAGCAGCAAGTTTTCCTTCAGTATGAAACCAAGGTTTACCAGTAGGAAATATCAATGCCACGAAGGTGTCAACGGCGTCAGCAAACAGTCTGGTGCGTAGTTGATGGTTGACTTGGAACCTGCACACAAGACAATCAAACTACTTTGCCCCAACGAATCAGTGAGGGTGTCGATCTCACCGGCTTGTTGAAAACAAAGGATTAAACGTATAGTGTGGAAAATGGTGTTTGTTTGCAGAGAATGTAAAAGAACAATGATTACAGTAGGTTGTATTTCAGATGTAAAAGAATGGACCGGGGTCCACAGTTCACTAGTGGTGTCTCTCGAATAAGATAATAAACATGCTGGGTGAACAAATTACAGCTGGGCAATTGACAACATTGATAAGTGCATAAAGATGCATGTGCAAGTGTAGTGTTGACTATGAGATTCATTTGGGCATTACGACAAAGTACACAGACCGCTATCCAGCATGCATCTGTGCCTAAATAGTCCACCTTCAGGTTAGCATCCACAACCCCTTCCAGTATTAAGTTGCAAGCAACAGACAATTGCATTAAGTAAAGTGCGTAATGTAAACAACACATTTATCCTTACACAAAGCATCATTAGGTTACCCCTAGTGGCAACAACACATTTACAACCTTAGGACTTTTGTCACTATCCCAGATTAAATAGAGGTTGAACCCAATTATCATGCATAAATACCCCCTCTTGGAGTCACAAGTATTCACTTGGCCAGAGTTTCAACAGGCAACGGAGAGCATGCAAGATCATAAATAACTTAGACATGATAACACAATAATCAACTTGACATAGTATCAATATTCATCGGATCCCAGCAAACACAACATGTAGCATTACAATTAGATGATCTTGATCATGATAGGCAGCTCACAAGATCTAAACATGATGGCATAAGTGGAGAAGACAACCATCTAGCTACTGCTATGTACCCGTAGTCCAAGGATGAACTACTCACGCATCACTCCGGAGGCGGGCATGGTGATGTAGAGCCCTCCGGTGATGATTCCCCTCTCCGGCAGGGTGCCGGAGGAGATCTTCTGAACCCCCCGAGTTAGGGTTGACGACGGCGGCGGCAGCGGAACTCTTCTGGAAATATGGCTCTCGGTGTTAGGGTTTTGGCCTTGGGGTGAATAAATAGGCGAAGGGGCGGCGTCGGTGGAGGCCCGAGGGGCCCTCCTCACCTGGTGGCGCGGCAGTGGGCCCTGCCGCGCCGACCTATGAGGTGGCCGCCTCGTGGCCCCCCTTCGTCTCTCCTTCGGACTCCGTGAAGCTTCTGAAAAAATAGGGACGTGGCCTTTTGTTTCGCGCAATTCCGAGAATATTCGCAAAGTAATTTTCTGGAACCAAAAACAGCAAAAAACAGGAACTGGCACTTCGGCATCTTGTTAATAGGTTAGTCCCGGAAAATGCATAAGAATGATATAAAGTGTATATAAAACATGTAACAATTGGTATAATATAAGCATGGAACATCAGAAATTATAGATACGTTTGAGACGTATCAAGCATCCCCAAGCTTAGTTCTACTCGTCCTCGAGTAGGTAAAACGATAACAACAAATAATTTCTGAGGAGACATGCTTTCACACAATCTTGATCAAATGATATTGCAAGGCTCATGTCATGAATGAAGTGACCCAAAGCAATGGTCTATAGTTTGCTAACAAATAGATAAAGAGTAAACAACTGAATCACATAAGTAAAAACTTTTCATGAATAGTACTTTCAAGACAAGAATCAAAAAGTTTTGCATAAGAGGTAACTCATAAAGTAATAGATTAAAAGTAAAAGGCATTGAAGCAACACAAAGGATGATTAAGTTTCAGCAATTGCTTTCAACTTGTAACATGTATATCTCATGGATAGTTGTCAACATAAAGTAATATAACAAGTGCAATAAGTAAACATGTAAGAATCAATGAACACAAAGTTGACACTAGTGTTTGCTTCTGAGATAGAAAGGAGTAGGTAAACTGACTCAACATAAAGTAAAAGATAGGCCCTTCGCAGAGGGAAGCAGGGATTAAATCATGTGCTAGAGCTTTTTAGTTTTTGAAATCATAAAGAGAGCATAAAATAAAGTTTGAGAGGTGTTTGTTGCTGTCAACGAATGGTAGTGGGCACTCTAACCCCCTTGTCAACCAGACTTTCAAGAGCGGCTCCCATGAAGGACGTTATCTCTACCAGCAAGGTAGATCATCCCTCTTCTCTTTTGTTTACACATGTACTTTAGTTTCTTTATAGATGACACTCCTCCCAACCTTTGCTTTCACAAGCCATGGCTAACCGAATCCTCGGGTGCCTTCCAACATTCACATACCATGGAGGAGTGTCTATTTGCAAATTAAGTTGCTTACTGATAAATCAGGACAAAACATGTGAAGAGAATTATTAATGAAAGTTGTAATTAATTGGGGCTGGCACCCCATTGCCAGCTCTTTTTGCAAAATTATTGGATAAGCGGATGTATATGCCACTAGTCCATTGGTGAAAGTCTGTCAGGAGTAAATGACAAGGTTGAAAGATAAAACACCACATACTTCCTCATGAGCTATAAAACATTGACACAAATAAGAGATAATAGCTTTTGAAGTATTTAAAGGTAGCACATGAAGTATTTACTTGGAATGGCAGGAAATACCATATAGTAGGTAGTTATGGTGGACACAAATGGCATAGGTTTTGGCTCAAGTTTGGATGCACGAGAAGCATTCCCTCTCAGTACAGAGTTTAGGCTAGCAATGTTGTTTGAAGCAAACACAAGTATATAAACCGGTACAGGGAGACTCAAATAAAAACATATTGCAAGTATTATAAGACTCTACACTGTCTTCCTTGTTGCTCAAACATTTTACCAGAAAATATCTAGACCTTAGAGATAACAAACATGCAAACCAAATTTCAACAAGCTCTACGGTAGTTCTCCACTAGTAGGCTTTAACTACATGATGCAAGAGCTTAAACATGATCTACTTGAGAGATCAAAACAATTGCAAAGTGTCAAATTAAACAAGACAATGATCTACAAGAATGAATATGTCTTTTCAATATACCATCTACCACATGTAGCATTTTCCATTTCCAACCAAATATCAATCAATGCTGAGGCTTTCAGCTTTCGCCATAAACATAAACAATAAGTGCTGAGGCTTTCAGCTTTCGCCATAAACATGAATAATAAATGCTGAGGCTTTCAGCTTTCGCCATAAACATAAACAATAAGTGCTGAGACTTTCAGCTTTCGCCATGAACATTAAATAAAAAACGAAGAACACAAGTGTTCACATGAAAAAGCGGAGCGTGTCTCTCTCCCACACAAGAATGTTAGGATCCGATTTATTCAGGAAATGAAAACAAATAAACAAAAATAAAAGCACATAGACGCTCAAGGTAAAATGCATAAGATGTGACGGAATTAAAATATAGTTTCACTAGAGATGACCTGATAAGTTGTTGATGAAGAAGGGGATGCCTTGGGCATCCCCAAGTTTAGACACTTGAGTCTTCTTGAAATATGCAGGGATGAACCACGGGTGCATCCCCAAGCTTAGGCTTTTCACTCTTCTTGATCATATAATATCATCATTCTCTCTTGATCCTTGAAAACTTCCTTCACACCAAACTCGAAGTAATCTTATTAGAGGTTAGTGCATACTCAAAAATTCACATGTTCAGCATGGACACAATCATTACCAACACTTCTGGACATTACCTATAGCTACTGAAATTTAATGGAGCAAAGAAATCCACTCAAACAGAGTAAAAGAGGCAATGCAAAAATAAAAGGCAGAATCTATCAAAACAGAACAGTCCGTAAAGACGAATTTTTTCGAGACACTTAACATACTCAAATACAGAAACTTAAAATTAATGAAAGTTGCGTACATATCTGAGAATCATGCGTGAATTTTTTCAGAATTTTTTGATTTTTATGCAGAGAGAAAAGCTCAAAACCGTGACAGCTAAAAATCTGTTTCTGCGCAGAAATCCAAATCTAGTATCAACTTTCTATTAAAGACTTTACTTGGCACAACAATGCAATAAAATAAAGATACAAAGGTATTGCTACAGTAGTAACAAGTACCTTGAGAAAAACTGAAAATAAAAGATAAAGGGTTGCCTCCCTAAAGCGCTTTCTTTAATGCCTTTTAGCTAGGCTAGAAGATTTTAATGATGCTCTCATAAAAATAAGAGTTGAAACAAAAGAGAGCATCAAGAGGCAAATATCAACACATTTAAGTCTAACCCACTTCCTATGAAAAGGAATCTTGTAAGAAAACAAATCATTTAAGCATAAAGAAACACTAGTAGGAAAAAGGCTATTAGTGGCGCACCTTTTTGACATTCTTTGGCGCACCCGCAAATTTGCTGGGTGCGCCATAGAAATCACGCCACTAAAATTTATTATGTGGCGCACCTTCTCCGTGCGCCACAAAAATATTTCTGTGGCGCACCCCCTTACCGTGCGCCAAAGAATTTTTTTGAATTTAAAAAAAAAGGGCGGCCAGATCTAGATCTGGATCTAGCCAGATATAGATCTGGCCGCCGGAATTTCGTTTCGTTTCGTTTCGTCGGAGGCTGTAGGTGGGTGGAGGAGGGAGTCGCCGGAGGTTGGTGGAGGATGGTGGTCGCCGGAGGTTGGTGGAGGATGGTGGTCGCGGGAGGTCGCCGGAGTTCGCCGGAGTTGGAGTAGGATGTCGCGGGTGGAGGGGGAGGTCGCCGGAGGTGGTGTCAGAGGTTGTCGGAGGTGAAGGTCGCCGGAGATGGTGGAGGAGGTCGCCGGAGGTCGCCGGAGGTCACCGGAGGTGGTGGAGCAGGTCACCGGAGGTGGAGAAGGTCGCCGGGGTGGTGGAGGAGGTCGCCGGAGGTGGAGAAGGTCGCTGGGGTGGTGGAGGAGGAGGTGGTGGAGGAGGAGAAGGAGAGGAGAAGTGGAGGAGAAGGAGGATGGAGGAAAAGGGGAGAGGAGAAGTGGAGGAAGGAGGATGGAGGAAAAGGGGAGAGGAGAAGTGGAGGAGAAGGAGAGGAGAAGTGGAGGAGAGAAGGGGAAAAGAGAGGGAGAAGAAGGGGAAAAGAGAAGGAGAAGAAGGGGCCCGTGATACATCTCCAACGTATCTATAATTTCTTATGTTCCATGCTAGTTTTATACAAATTGCTACATGTTTTATATACACTTTATATCATTTTTATGCATTTTCTGGAACTAACCTATTAACAAGATGCCACAGTGCCAGTTCCTGTTTTCTGCTATTTTTGGTTTTAGAAAAGCTGTTCTGCAAATATCCTCGGAATTGGACGAAACAAATTGCCACGTTCCTATTTTTCCAGAAGCTTCACGGAGTCCGAAGGAGAGACGAAGATGGGCCACGAGGTGGCCACCTCATGTGGCGGCGCGGCAGGGCCCACCGCCGCGCCACCAGGTGAGGTGGGCCCCTCGGTACTCCACCGACGCCGCCCCTTCGCCTATATATTTCCCTAGACGCGAAAACCCTAAATCAATCTATCATACTCCAGAAAGACTCCCGGAGCGCCGCTGCCATCGCGAAACCTAGTTTCGGGGGACAGAAGTCTCTGTTCCGGTACCCTGCCAGGACGGGGAATTGCCCCCGGAGCCATCTCCATCGACTCCACCGCCATCTTCATCGCCGCTGCTGACTCCCATGATGAGGAGGGAGTAGTTCTCCCCGAGGCTGAGGGCTCTACCGGTAGCTATGTGGTCTATCTCTCTCTCCCATGGTGTGATCCTTATGTGATCATGAGCTTTGTAATCTAGTTGAATATGTAGATGTTACTCTTTGTCAATTATGCCACTCTAGAGGTTACTTTAATATGAACTCCGGTACTCTCCACGGTGTAAAGGTGACAGTGTGTGCACCGTGTGTGACTCCTTTATGACGTTGTGGCGCTTGTTTACTCCGGCTTGAGGTGTGCTTTTGTAGCCCTACGCAATGAATGGTGTTTGTTATCCAACAAGAGAGTGTTTGAGAGTAGCATTTATTTATTCAATTATGTGATCATTGTTGAGAGTGTCCACTAGTGAAAGTATGATCCCTAGGCCTTGTTTCTAAGCATTGAAACACCGTTTACAACAAGTTCTGCTACATGTTTGCTTGCTGCCATTTTTATTTCAGATTGCAATTACTACTTATAATCATCCATATTACTTGTATTTCACTATCTCTTCGCCGAACTAGTGCACCTATACATCTGACAAGTGTATTAGGTGTGTTGGGGACACAAGAGACTTCTTGTATCTTAATTGCAGGGTTGCTTGAGAGGGATATCTTTGACCTCTACCTCCCTGAGTTCGATAAACCTTGGGTGATTCACTTAAGGGAAACTTGCTGCTGTTCTACAAAGCTCTGCTCTTGGAGGCCCAACACTGTCTACAGGAATAGAAGCGTGCGTAGACATCAAGCTATTTTCTGGCGCCGTTGCCGGGGAGGTAAGGTAAAAGGTACTCACATCCTCCGTCTACTAAGCTATTTCCTAACACTGTTGCCGGCGTGTAAGTGCTCGAAGCTATCTCCTTTAGATTATGCAATTATTTCTTTTTGTTTCTTGTTTTATTTTCACTAGTTAGGCTTAATGGAAAACAACAAAAAAATTAGAGATCTTTATGAACTTTATATTGAATTAGGACATGATGCTTTTGAAGAGAAAATTAAAAAACCTATGGAGGCTTGTTTGCATAATAGTGGTAGTAATGTTATGAGTATGAATTCTTTGAACACCATTATTGCTAATGCTATGGAAAAGTCTAAGCTTGGGGAAGCTGTTTGTGATGAATATGATATTTTTAGTCCCCCAAGTTTTGAGGAGAAAATTTTCTTTGATGATACTTTGCCTCCCATTTATGATGATTATAATGATAATGGTATTTTGGTGCCACCTACTATGGAGGATAATGTTTATTATGATTATACCATGCCTGCAATTTATGATGATTACAATGATGGTTGTGATAGTTTTACTCCCACTATTACTAATAAAATTGATCATGCTTATATGGAGAGTAATGATACTTTTATGCATGTGGATCATGATAAGAATGCTTTATGTGATAGCTATATTGTTGAGTTTATTCATGATGCCACTGAAAATTATTATGAGAGAGGGAGACATGGTTTCATATATCTCAATAATATTCAGTCTCCTCTCTTTATGTCGAAAGTTTTGAAGTTGTACTTGTTTCATCTTTCTATGCTAGTTGCTTTATGCTTTGATAATTTATTTTCTTACAAGATTCCTTTGCATAGGAAGTGGCTTAGACATAAATGTGTTTGATATTTGCTTCTTGATGCTCTTTTATATTCAACTCTTATACATATGAGAGCATCATCAAAATTATCATGCCTAGCTAAAAGGCTTTAAAGAAAAGTGCTTATGGCAGACAACCCATTATTTTATTCCTGCAATTTTTATTTTATTTTTGAGTCAAGGTACTGTTTACTACTGTAACAATGCCTTTGTATCTTTATTTTCTTGCATTGTTGTGCCAAGTAAAGTCTCTAATAGAAAGTTGATGCTAGATTTGGATTTCTGCGCAGGAACAGATTATTAGCTGTCACGGTTTTGAGCTTTTCTCTCTGCAGAAAAATCAAAAAATTCTGAAAAAAATTCACGCATGATCCTCAGATATGTACGCAACTTTCATTAATTTTAAGTTTCTGGATCTGAGCATGTTAAGTGCCTCGAAAAAATTCGTCTTTACGGACTGTTCTCTTTTGATAGATTCTGCCTTTTACTTTGCATTGCCTCTTTTATTGTGTTTGAGTGGATTTCTTTGCTCCATTAAATTTCAGTAGCTATAGGTAATGTCCAGAAGTGTTGGTAATGATTGTGTCCATGCTGAACATGTGAATTTTTGATTATGCACTAACCCTCTAATAAGATTATTTCGAGTTTGGTGTGAAGGAAGTTTTCAAGGATCAAGAGAGAAGGATGATATTATATGATCGAGAAGAGTGAAAAGGCTAAGCTTCGGGATGCCCCGTGGTTCATCCCTGCATATTTCAAGAAGACTCAAGCGTCTAAGCTTGGGGATGCCCAAGGCATCCCCTTCTTCATCAACAACCTATCAGGTCATCTCTAGTGAAACTATATTTTAATTCCGGCACATCTTATGCACTTTACTTGGAGCGTCTGTGTGCTTTTTTTTCGTTTTCTGAATAAATCGGATCCTAGCATTCTTGTGTGGAAGAGAGACACGCTCCGCTTTTTTATTTGAACACTTGTGTTCTTTGTTTTATTTTTAATGTTCATGGCGAAAGCTGAAAGTCTCAGCACTTATTATCTATGTTTATGGCGAAAGCTGAAAGCCTCAGCACTTATTATTCATGTTCATGGCGAAAGCTGAAAACCTCAGCATTGATTGTTATTTGGTTGGAAACAGAAAATGCTGCTTGTGGTAGTGGTATAGTAATAACTTGCATAGTCTTGTAGATCATTGAACTTTGATGACTTGATTCTTTGTAAATGTTTTGAGGTATTTAGATGTAAAGCTTGCTGGTTAATTAAGTTAAAATCATTAGTGGATTGTTGTCTTTAAGCTTGTACCGTACTACAAACTCTATTTAAATTGTTGAAGGTGTAGTTGGACTTGATAGCTTTCCATGTCTAAAAGTGATTCGTAATAACTAAGTTGTGCTGAAGGTTGAGGGATCTAGCGGGGTACTTGTGCCGCCGTGAACGGCCCTCCTTGGAGTGAATTTTAATCATGCTCTTAATGTTGAACCTGCTAGTTGTTTGCAATAAACTTGTGAGTTCTTTTTTACTAATGTTAAGCTACGGTTTTTGGCACTTCCATCATCCAAATTTGCTAGCCTCTTCGGTGCTGTGCATTGCCTTCTGCTCACATTGAGAGTTGTGCATACTTCGCCAGTACATCCAAACCCGTGGGATAAATTTCTCTTGTTCTCCTACACATAAACCCATATATCTTCCTCAAAACAGCCACCATACCTACCTACCACAGCATTTCCATAGCTATTCCGAGATATATTGCCATGCAACTTCCATTTTACATTACATGACTTGTTGTCATTTATTATTTATATATTGCTTTGCATGATTCTATACAGCTGATGTGTGGTTTACCCATGTTACGCTAGATCATTGCACATCCTGCTACACTGGCAGAGGCATACAGTTTTATACATCATGTTTTGTTCATTATGAGTTATTTGTACCAAAAAGTGTGTTGTCATATTAGGATGTTGCCCCTAAAAGTGAAAAGAGCCATGGAGGCCATCGAAAAGAGAAACAGAAAAAGAAAAAAATATAGAAAAATAGAAAAAAGAAAAAAAAAGAAAAAAAGGGGGCAACATTACTATCCTTTATCCACACTTGTGCTCATGTTTTAGCACCTGCAGTATTCATAGTCATCTTTTGTGCTCATGTTTAGCACCTATACTTCATGTGAGAGAGTTTTCATGTTTTACTAGTATAACTATGTGGGGAATTTACACTATACAATTTGGGTTGTATATTCCAATGATGAGCTTACTCAAAAGTGCTCTAGGTCTTCGTGAGCAACCAAGTTGGATGCACCCCCACTAGTTCCATTGGAGAGCTTTTATACACTTATATCTCTATGTGCATCCATTGCATGGCAATCACTACTCCTTACATAGCTTCGATTATAAGACTTCCTCTTGTCTAATGATCACTTATAGCTTTGTGAGACTTTCTTCCTTTGGCCTTCCAAACCGCCACTAATGTTCTCTTAGCCATAACATCCTGTGTCAATACCAAATGCTTTCGCTCACCGGTTGATTAGACTTCAAAACAGTTGATTCCTGATGTTCATGTTTATTTTTACTTGGCTGAATCCTTCTATGTTGTGAAAGATTACTTGATGCTTGGAATTGAAGGATAGAACTCCTACATTGGATACTAAACACATCTTTAATGAACCTTGTACGGTTTCATGTCTTTAAAGCAATCATTCATGAAAACTTTTAGCTTGTTTAACAAACTTGTTTTGGTGTCTTTTATATCATTATAAACTTTTGCTTTGAATGATTTGATCTCAGCTCATATGCTTTACAATATTATTGATCAAGATTATGTTGGTAGCATGTCACTTCAGAAATTATTTGTTTTTATCGTTTACCTACTCGAGGACGAGTAGGAACTAAGCTTGGGGATGCTTGATACGTCTCTAACGTATCTATAATTTCTTATGTTCCATGCTAATTTTTTACCAATTGCTACATGTTTTATATACACTTTATATCATTTTTAAACATTTTCTGTAACTAACCTATTAACAAGATGCCACAGTGCCAGTTCCTGTTTTCTGCTGTTTTTGGTTTCAGAAAAACTATTCTGCAAATATCCTCGGAATTGGACGAAACAAATTGCCACGTTCCTATTTTTCCAGAAGCTTCACGGAGTCCGAAGCAGATACGAAGATGGGCCACGAGGTGGCCACCTCATGTGGCAGCGCGGCAGGGCCCACCGCCGCGCCACCAGGTGAGGTGGGCCCCTCGGGACTCCACCGACGCCGCCTGTGACTCCTTTATGACGTTGTGGCGCTTGTTTACTCCGGCTTGAGGTGTGCTTTTGCAGCCCTACGCAATGAATGGTGTTTGTTATCCAACAAGAGAGTGTTTGAGAGTAGCATTTATTTATTCAATTATGTGATCATTGTTGAGAGTGTGCACTAGTGAAAGTATGATCCCTAGGCCTTGTTTCTAAGCATTGAAACACCGTTTACAACAAGTCCTGCTACATATTTGCTTGCTGTCATTTTTATTTCAGATTGCAATTACTACTTATAATCATCCATATTATTTGTATTTCACTATCTCTTCGCCGAACTAGTGCACCTATACATCTGACAAGTGTATTAGGTGTGTTGGGGACACAAGAGACTTCTTGTATCTTAATTGCAGGGTTGCTTGAGAGGGATATCTTTGACCTCTACCTCCCTGAGTTCGATAAACCTTGGGTGATTCACTTAAGGGAAACTTCCTGCTGTTCTACAAACCTCTGCTCTTGGAGGCCCAACACTGTCTACAGGAATAGAAGCGTGCGTAGACATCAGCCCGGCCGGCGGGACTCAAATTTCGAATCCCGCCAACAATTCTGTGGCGCATCCTTGGCACATGCACCACAGAATTTTTTTTCTTTTTTTTTCTTTTTTTGATTTTGCTGCAAAAAATCGTCTGTTTGAAATAACTTTTTTTCCTTTGGAATTTGAGGAATCTGTAAATTGCTGACAGGGTAAACCCGGTGAAATCGAACTCAGATTTTTCTCTAGTTTTTTTTTGATATATTAAACGCGTTTTTTCGACGTCGTATGCAAAAGTTATGGCCGTTACAAGATTTTTTTTTCATTTTTTTGCAGAAAAGGTCAAAATTCATATTTCAAGATTTCTATACCTACTAGACACTCATACCTAACTACATCGCAGAGGATTTTATTTATTGAATTTTTTTTATTTTTCTTACTTCCTACAAGACTAAAAAGGCGATCCACGGGGGGGAGGGGGGGTGGGGTGCGATCTGAAGAAAAAAATTCTGTTTCGCACACCCGCCCCCCAGCTGACTTTCTGTGGCGCACCGTGCTTGGTGCGCCACAGAAAGTCTAATTTCTGTGGCGCATGAGGTTTAGTGTGCCACAGAAATGTGACTTTCTGTGGCGCACATGGATTGGTGCGCCACAAAACATATTTCTGTGGCGCACGAAAATTGGTGCGCCACAGAAAGTCACCTACCTATAAGCTTTTCTCTACTAGTGAAGCTAACATAGAAAGATGAAACAAGTATAACTTCAAAACTTTCAACATTAGGAGAGGTGTTTTAGTGACTTGAAAACTTTTACCACCATATTTTCCTCTCTCATAATAACTTTCAGTAGCATCATGAACAAACTCAACAATATAATTATCACATAAAGCATACTTTTCATGATCTATAAACACATAATTTTTATTAAGCTAAAAAACAGTGAGGTCATTAAACCCACTTTTGACAATAGTAGTATAATAAATATCATTAGGCAATATAGGGCCATCATCAAGAGCACTATCATATATAACATTAGAGAGCCATGGTTTTATTTCTGTAATTTCCTCTTTGCTTTGAGTCAAGGTGCTTGCTATTTCAAATTTATCAAAAGTAGATATTTCAAATAAATCATGACATTCAACAATATAGCACTCTTCCTCCTTAGATAGGCATGGAGGGCAATCAATTAATGTAAGAGTTAAAGAGTTACTATCATTAGAAGGTAGATCCTCCTTTTGTTCGTCACTCTCTTCCTCTTTTTCATCCAA
Source organism: Poa pratensis (assembly GCA_947311845.1). Classification (NCBI taxonomy): domain Eukaryota; kingdom Viridiplantae; phylum Streptophyta; class Magnoliopsida; order Poales; family Poaceae; genus Poa; species Poa pratensis. The sequence goes on from CAMZMU010000124.1 coordinate 1,422,847, forward strand.
TGAGTTTTCAGCTTCAGCAGTAGTTTCTTCTTCTATAGGTTCCTGCAAGACAACGGTCTCTTCTTTTTTAGGATGTCTCTTCTCAAGAAATTCAGTGATATAAGGATTATCATTATAATATTCAAGGCAGTAAACAAGTATAGCATAATTCTCAGTTCTACAAGGAGCATCATCATTTTGAATATAACCAGCAATTTCATAGGCACACTTAAAAACAACAAATTCTTCAATTTGTTTAAGATTATCAAAGTCATAGTTTCCTTTAGCATAAGCAGCCAAGATTTCATTATCATTATAATCACATTGGAAAGGGAGGTGTTTATGCCTTCTACAACATAAAGATTCATTAAAGCAGTAGGATTCATCATAAGTAGAGCACAAGTTTCTAGCAAAACAATTCAATTTATATATTTATTCCCATAAATATTTCCCTTTTTGAGACAAGCGGTATTCCTTATAATAATTTTGTTGTTCCTCCGTGAACCCACTTAGTCAACAAGATTTTGTTTCCATTGATCGCAATTAAACAACTAGACATAATAACAAACCGAAGTAAACTAGATGCATGAACTAATTTTTTTGGTCTTTTCGATATAAAGGAAGCAAACAAGACAAAATAAAAATAAACTAAGCAAGACAATAACAAAGTAAAGTGATTGGAAGAGAGAGACTCCCCTTGCTGTAGCAATGATGATTTCCCCGGCGACGGCGCCAGAAAACAGGCTTGATGACGGTCAAGCACACGTCCGTTGGGGAACCCCAAGAGGAAGGTATGATGAGTACAACAGCAAGTTTTCCCTCAGTATGAAACCAAGGTTTAATCGAACCAGTAGGAAATATCAATGCCACGAAGGTGTCAACGGCGTCAGCAAACATTCTGGTGCGTAGTTGATGGTTGACTTGGAACCTGCACACAAGACAATCAAACTACTTTGCCCTAACGAATCAGTGAGGGTGTCAATCTCACCGGCTTGCTGAAAACAAAGGATTAAACGTATAGTGTGGAAAATGGTGTTTGTTTGCAGAGAATGTAAAAGAACAATGATTGCAGTAAGTTGTATTTCAGATGTAAAAGAATGGACCGGGGTCCACAGTTCACTAGTGGTGTCTCTCGAATAAGATAATAAACATGCTGGGTGAATAAATTACAGCTGGGCAATTGACAACATTGATAAGTGCATAAACATGCATGTGCAAGTGTAGTGTTGACTATGAGATTCATTTGGTCATTACGACAAAGTACACAGACCGCTATCCAGCATGCATCTGTGTCTAAATAGTCCACCTTCAGGTTAGCATCCACAACCCCTTCCAGTATTAAATTGCAAGCAACAAACAATTGCATTAAGTAAAGTGCGTAATGTAAACAACACATTTATCCTTAGACAAAGCATCATTAGGTTACCCATAGTGGCAACAACACATCTACAACCTTAGGACTTGCTGTCACTATCCCAGATTAAATAGAGGTTAAACCCAACTATCATGCATAAATACCCCCTCTTGGAGTCACAAGTATTCACTTGGCCAGAGTTTCAACAGGCAACGGAGAGCATGCAAGATCATAAATAACTTAGACATGATAACACAATAATCAACTTGACATAGTATCAATGTTCATCGGATCCCAGCAAACACAACATGTAGTATTACAATAAGATGATCTTGATCATGATAGGCAGCTCACAAGATCTAAACATGATGGCACAAGTGGAGAAGACAACCATCTAGCTACTGCTATAGACCCGTAGTCCAAGGATGAACTACTCACGCATCACTCCGGAGGCGGGCATGGTGATGTAGAGCCCTCCGGTGATGATTCCCCTCTCCGGCAGGGTGCCGGATGAGATCTTCTGAACCCCCCGAGTTAGGGTTGACGACGGCGGCGGCAGCGGAACTCTTCTGGAAATATGGCTCTCGGTGTTAGAGTTTTTGCCTCGGGGTGAATAAATAGGCGAAGGGGCGGCGTCGGTGGAGGCCCGAGGGGCCCACCTCACCTGGTGGCGCGGCAGTGGGCCCTGCCGCGCCGACCTATGAGGTGGCCGCCTCGTGGCCCCCCTTCGCCTCTCATTTGAACTCCGTGAAGCTTCTGAAAAAATAGGGGCGTGGCCTTTTGTTTCGCGCAATTCAGAGAATATTCGCAGAAGTAATTTTCTGGAACCAAAAACAGTAGAAAACAGGAACTGTCACTTGGTATAATATAAGCATAAAAATGATATAAAGTGTATATAAAACATGTAGCAATTGGTATAATATAAGCATGGAACATCAGAAATTATAGATACGTTTAAGACGTATCAGTATCATATACTCTAGCGAGCATATGGGTCGGGCCATCCGAAAAAGTCACATTGTAGCCTGGGCTACATCTAGCACGGTTTTCGAACTTATTTTTGAACTTATTTGAAATCACCATTTTAATGTTTCTAGCCCGGGAGACAAATCACCTCACCCGGGCCATCACCTTTACTCAACGGCTTTCTCCTGTATTTTGTCTGATTTTATGTAGGGATTTTTTTGAATTTCTTTGGATTATTTTTTAGATATTGTTTATTTTAGCATATTTCCATTTTTTATTCTTTTTCTTTCTAATTTCCTGCATGAACAATTTATATTTGCTAAAAAAGGCTTTCATCCGCTTATAGATAAAGCAACGACCAGAAAAACACCAACATACAACTCGACAGCACAACACACACACGCGCAAAACACGCCACCACCATACACGCACCCAATGCATGATACAAAGATATTAAGAACCGGCAACACCACCCTGACACCACGAGGAAACGAAAACGCATCCGACAAACGGTGACGGTACAGTGGACTACAAGACGGTTCCTTCAGGAAGGGGACAACATCAAAATGCCGCCACCATCTGATCGAAAGGGTAGGACTTTTCACCCAGACTACCACATAGGATGGAGGATAACCACGACGACGCCCACAGACGCCTCCACCATCGGCCTGGCCAGATCCTGACAAGGTCTGCACCTCGGCAAACACTCTCCGCCTCCGACGTGTGGTGCGGAAAAGTCGTACCACCGCACCTAATGTCGAACACGATTCACTATGCTGCATGGATGCCATGGCAGCCAGCCTGCACCCGAGCCATGTGCTCCGCCCACAAGCACCATGGCCACTGCCCTGACATCCGCAAAGACGAAGCTGTGGCTTGAGAACCAACACATCCCGGCGCATCAAAGAAGGGGAGCCATGCATGTGCTAGAAAACGGCAGGGGTACGATAGGCCAGTAGACACGGCAGCTCCGTACCACCCGTCAATGGGACCGGCATGACGACAGTCAGTTCTAGCCCCGTCAGGCCCAAATCCGGCCACCGGCCTCACCGGGGCCACATGGAGGAGTCCGTCCTCCATCTCACGTAACAGCTGTCGGCCGGATGCGGCAACAGGTGCGCACACAGGGGCTAAAAAAATTATCATATATAGAAACAACTTCTAGCTCATAAAAAAATCCAAACTAGGCCGGATATCCCTAGGATGCTCCTCTACGCATCAAATTGGCCCACTCTCGTGTATTGGGCCCAAAAGGCTCATTAATGGGCCGAGTGAACGCAAACACGTTCGTTCGTTTCCTCAGCTGTGGAAAAAGGAAATCGATGATTTTCCTTCCAGTCAACGCAACGAAGAGAGGCGGAGGACCACGATGCGATGCGTCCAATCCGGCGAGCGGCAACTCCCGTGCTTCATGGACCTCCCATGCGGCCTTCAGCAACTTTTGTCCAGTTGGAAAGGCACTTATGATTGATTGTCACCATCTGATGCGTCGCTCGTGATTGATGGAGCCTCAGTGAAATTGTTAATTCTCAGTTCCTACAAACCCCTAATGGCAGTCATCGTGTGCAATTGCCGCCGGCTACTGATGATTATTTTGCAGGTTCATCTCTTTTCAATCAGCAAATAGATGTTCGTCCTGGTTCATCTCTCTTCAATCAGCTAAATCATGGAGCTTGGTTCAGTTTATTAATTTGGCCGTGGAATTCTTCACCTCACTGTTTCCAATGGCTGCTGGCAAGGTAAGTTCTCAGATTACATCATCTACTTGTTTCAGAGAAAGTACATGTCTACTTACACTGTTTGCCATTGCTAGACCTTGAACCATGTCATGTCCATTTTCTAAATTGTAAATACTTTGTATGATGAATATGACCAAATGAGCGTGCAATCGAATCGCTCTTGTTGTTATATGTACCAGGTAAAATAGAACATAAACCAAATGCGGAAAAGTAATCGGGCTGTTGTATGGGACAAATATGAATTATGAAGTGTGCTTTGAGAGACACATCGAAGAAATATCCATGCCTAATTTTTGTCTGGATATATATTTTATATCCCTGCATAGCACACTGTATCATTTTTAATACCATAAGAAATCTTTGACATCTCCAACCACTATGCGCTGAAGTTTCTTTTTATCAGGATTGCTCCATTGTAAATCAATTAGGTACCATTCAGTTGAGCAGTAAGCAGCAGCCTGCTTGAATTTTTAATTAGAAGTAAAACAAGAACCGGCCGGCATAAAATTGTTTGTAACACTGAAGACAGAGATATGTTGAAAATGCGTATTAAAAAATTGGTTCAAACAGATATGTGTGTTGCCCTATGAAATCCTTAATAAGAACAATGTCTTCAGAACTGGGGTGGCTCTGCAGTCATTTTCAGGACTAAGCTTTGCGTTGCCGCTTACTGCAGGATAAGTTTGAAGATGCCTTATTTGCTCTCCTCGTCACATTGATAAACATAGTGAGACTGCTAGACTATTACCGCGAATACTGAACTGAAGATACGCCTGCAAAACGTGCAGCGGCAAGTACACTTATAAGACGGTAAATTTTTGTTGGACTCGCTATTTTTAAATGTATTTGACCTCACTATTTCCCAGGACTATGTGTACTCATTGTGTAAGAGTTGTGTGACCAATGGTGCAATTAGCTCAATTAATTATACCCATATATGGTGTTTGGGGACCGTGCTTACCAAGCTGCATTGCTAGTTGTCTTCTCCACTACACTCGCTGCCGAATCAAAGGCAACATGATACCTAACAGGCCAGCTCCACGGCTACAACAAACACACAGGCACACCTCTAACGTGCTCACCGTTCCCCTAGGGCCTTCCACCATGACAATCTATCTATATCAACCGTTGGTGTTGCAGAGGCGCTCTGTAATTATAATATGGTAAACTAGTGGAGCATCATTAGGAACGTCCTTACTCTGAAGAAATAAAATTGGAATATGGGTCTCCTAACGTCAAGTGTATGAAAACGATAATGTAATAGTGTATTACAATTCTTGGGCAATTCGTGGAGTACATGACAATGCTGCAATGCTTGTTACGCATATAAATACTGAAATGATACATCAATAGCAAAGATGATGCACACCAACTGAATGGAGCGCCACACTAGATCACAAAGTACAACAGATACAAAATGTTTCAAGTAAATCAAAGTGGAAAAATAGGGAAGAACGCACGCATGATAAAGAGACAGAAAAGCAGCTGCTTGAGTTGAAACTACACACTTGCTTGGGATGGTTGGCTTGGCATGGTGTTCCTATCATCCTCCCTGTTAATCTTGTGGATGCCAGCATGAGTAAGGAGGACCCAGATGTGCGTCAGAAACTCCCCTCCATTCGCAAGACGTTCCATGTGTGCCTTGACATCATCTGACGGCGCAACGTACAGAATCTTCTCAGTCCAGAAATCTGCAAGTAGCTTCCAGCGATCAGCACTACCTTTCATGCTCTCTAAGAGCAGCTTTCCAAGCTTCACACCTTTCATGTGGATGCCCCCGTCATCCTCTTGGTCTTTTGAATCATCCTTGGATCTCGCAACTTTTTGTACATCACACATGACAAACCTGGTATCTCCGAAGTACCCGGGAAGCAGTTCCGGTGCGGATTTCATCAAGTATGCACAATATCTTGATAGGCAGACCGAAACTCGCCTATGGAACTTTGTTTCTTCTTCCTTTCCAGATATGGCATTCACATGCTCAGTCGCAATGTGCCAGATTAACATGATCTCTACCTGAGTTTGATCTTGGAATGCCCAAGAAAACTCTGCAAAGACACCATTCCTCCTTAGTAACCCTTCTCCATTAGTTGGTAAACCATCACATGATCTTAGTGTCCCAACAATGGCCAGCTTGACAGCCTGCAGGTCCCTTTTATCAGCCTTATCAGCAGCAGTGAGTTTCGACAATACCGAGTACTGGTCAATTCTATTTTTCCAGTGCCCGAATATCGTAAATCTGCTAAGACATCCCATAAGCTTCTCAAAGAAAGCATTGCCTTGGTACCAAGATCGTGCAACATACCTACAAGCAATCGACACCTTGCACCAATCTGAGGCCATATAGAATGCAGCTTGCAGTAGTTCTATCAGCACGATTGTGCCCAAAATAAGGACAGTGATGATGTCGTCAGCCCTTGTGCTTTGCACTTCAATGATTTTGGTGAGTGTCTTGACAGATAGTGTGTTTATCCAGACTACATATGCAACCATCAGAATGAGAATAGTCCTCGCCACAAAGAGAATGAAGAACAGCGTCTCCATTTCAAATATGATAGCATGTTTGGTAAAGAAGTAGTCATGGCAGAACCCCAACTCCACCTCAACAATCCTGAAGGCTCTCTCATAGTCATCATCTGTACCACGCAGCAATCCCTTCAAGACAAAATCACGGGTTTCATCAAGTTGTTTCTCAGCGATCTCAGCGCATGCCATCCCGTAGTAGCGACGCTTCAGTAGCTGATACAAGGCGTAGGACAAAGAGACGTCCTGGAGTCCCTTGTAGCTGCGGAGGAGCCCTCCTTCACACTGCCAGATCTGGTCGATGGTGGTTGCTTTGTCAAAGAGAGTGATGTGAACAGGGTACCTGTAGCCTTTCATGCTAACTGGATCGAAGCCGTCATCATTTCTGGGGAGCTTGCTCATGAACTTGGAAATTCTTCGGACGTGTGGGAAGCCATTCTCCACGAATCGGCACGCACCATCTCTCCCAAGGAATGCGCTATAAACAAAAGTGGTAGATAGAAACACGAGCAAAAGTACAGGAGACTTGAGATTTTCAAAGTCTGAGGATTTGGGACCTAAAGTGAAACCCTTTTTGTAGGAATCGTTCCAATTCCCCTTGATGTCCAACCTACCGGGCGAAAGTAGCCAGCATATCATTCCAGAGTAGAGGACATACTGACAATAGTTAAAGAGGTTCCGGTTCCACTCCTTGTTCTCACCGAGCCCGTAGACCTTGACGGCGTTGGTGCACCCGGCGGCCATCAGCAAGGATAAACCCCAGATTGGGTAGAGGACATTCTTCACCGGAGAGGACTGCATCATACCGAGGATGTAGGCGATAGCTGGGAACGACAGAGTGTATGTCACCCAGGTTCCAGCCTGGACCCAGACGCTGCTCGTCTGCCGTCTGAAGGAACCGAGAATGAGCTGCAGGAGCAGCAGCACCATGACCACTGACGTGGAAGCTTCCGCCCGGATGACGGTCCGCCGTGGGTCGTTGACGAAGGGGGCCAGTGCCTCCAGTGCAGCCGTCATGTTGATCGGCCGATCTTGTTGCCTCTCCATAATCACGATCTTGTGGCAAGGATGACGATCTGTGCTGCTTCTTCCTTGACAACTGATGTAGTGTGGTTAGTGGCGGGGTGCTTGGGAGGCGGAGCGAGCGTCTGCGGGACACAGCTGCTATCTCCTCTCTTTATCGATTCCAAAGTGGCAGGGAGGAGCAGGAGAGGGGTTGGTTCTTCTCATACAGTATCATACCTACAAAATCATTGAGCATCAAAACCGTCAATTTATTCGTCCTCTACTGACATTACAACACTCAATACGTCTTCTGGGCCGGCCGGCCGGGTCAAGAAAAATACAGAAAACCGAGTCTCGATCATGCAACTTGGCGATGTGTGTGGGAGGAAGATGCGTGAATGCGTCCATGATCGTGGTGAGCATGCTTAAATTATGGCAACTAGCATGCACAAAATATATCCAAGTGGGTTAGCAGTCAATTTCAGACTAATTAAGAACTGGACAAGTTGTGCTTAAATATGTCCCTTATGATAAGTGAACTGAGAACTAAGGGCATATCCACCTGATCCCTTAAAAAGGTTAGAGGACAAATATTTGGCGTTTTCTCCTCTAAACGGCACCTAGCCGAACCTTTAAAATGCTCAGGGGACTAATTTTTTATCTCCAGGGGGTGGCCGACTCTTAAATAAAGCGGACACGGCGCGGCTACAGAAAAAACTCCCCACCGCGCCGCCTCCTCCCCTCCCTCACTAAATACACCGCATTGCAGCTACGAGTTCCTTCCACCATCCACATGGCCGGAAGCTCCTGCCACCGGTCCCCTCCGCCAATCCAGAGCACAGATCCGCGCCACGGCGGCTCCTCCCGTCACGAGGGCGAGTTCCCAAGGCCGCCGCCGCCGCAGGAGGAGTACCTCGAGCACGGCAGCGGTCGTGGGGGACGTGGGTGGCTGAGATTACCGATCGGGTCAGCCACCGCAAGATTTGGATATGCTCATACCACACGGTGAAGCAGGCGGCCTATGCCTAAAACTATGATCGAGTCGAGGCGCCTCCACGACGTGGCGTGTAAATTTTGCTGACGGCCTTCTCGACGCGCCAGATTTAGGTTCGATCGATCCCCATATGGCCACTGTGCATCAACTTCGGGAGGAGCACGAGGCGTGGGAGCGCCTCGAGGCGGAGTGCGCCCATGAGGCGTACATTGAGTCCATGTGGCGGAAGTTCCCGCAGCGCGTTGAGTAGGGCCGCCAGTCATCGACCTCACGGCGAGGACAGCGAGAGCTCCGACTTCTTCGCCGAAGTTTACTGGAAGGCACTTGATCGGGAGTACCCGACCGTGAGCAGGTGGAAGTTCAAATTAGGTCTAGTTTCACTAGTTTTATGTAGTATGTAGGTATAATGCAGTTTGAATCAAGTTTCAAACAAATTTCTGGTTGTAAACTAGTTTTAGTGAAATTGGAGTTAAATTTGCGTTGAAACGGATTATAAGAGATTAAATATGAGGGATCGGTTATAAACTGCATTTCCTTAGAGGAGCAAATATACTACCCTAAAGGATAAGGAGGGATATAAGGCGCTAAACTATGAGGGATGGCTAGAGATGCCCTAAACCTACCATGGATGAACAACGACCTTCCTTGGATGCTTCATCGCGCATCTCTCCTCTTATTTAGTACTGCCGATCTGGCGTTGTGCTGTGCATCGGGCTTAGTTTAATCAAGTCTTCGACATTTTCTTGAGCGCAATGAATTTTTTAATGAACTAAAAAAAATCTTTCATACATCACTACCGGACGGCTGGCCTGTGCCGACGGCCAGGACCTGTGCCGACGGTTTTTTGTCGGGGCCGTCGGCACAGGTTCCTCTCCGGCCACCCCACGAACCTGGCCGTCGGCACAGATATCCCCGTCGGCACAGACAACCTGTGCCGACGGTAACCGTCGGCAAAGGGTGACCCGTAGACAGGTGAAAAGGTGACGTCGATGGCTATCTGTGCCGACGGGAATACCGTCGGCACAGGGTCCCCATTTTTTTTCTTCTAACCCATGCAGCCGTGTACACCTGTGCCGACGGTAATACCGTCGGCACAGGTTTCCTATTTTTTTCCTTTATGTCCTTTTTTCTTCATTTTTAATGCTCTGTAAATTAAGTTTAATATGTTTAAAAATAGTTGACTAGGATCTAGCCCTCCCTAGTCCCTACTCCTATTCCTCGTCAAGCCAAGAAGAAAGCAATGGCCGCCGTCCCCCGTATGAACCCCGTAGCGTCGTCCTTCTTTCCGATGACGCCCCTTCCCGCTGGATGCTACCCCTCTCCTACTACGGCCGCCGCTATGCCTGGTTTTTTAGCCTCGGAGGTGTGTCTTGTTTCCCAGAACCTGCGAACACACCCTTATACATATATTAGGGACGCATGCAAGTTTTGTTTAGGGTGTTCCTAGGGGCTAACCTTACAGAAGGAACCAAAAAATTTCCCTTTGCTACCCCTTTGGATTACTTTTCACATTGATATTTAACAAACCCTGTATATTACATTGACAACATAAATTACACAGAGAAGAAAATATCGGTAATAGCGAGAACACAACATAAATTGAAGATACATGGTACTCTGCAAATTAGAAAAAGAAAATTCATCTACCATCTGATGAAGCAACAGAAGAAAATGCAAGACGAGGCACTGAGAGAACAGAAAAGATGTGGAAAAGAAGATGCTGAAGTGAACACACACAGTACTGAACATAGGTATCAACATAGGTGAGCACACACACAGTACTCAACATAGGTACTCAAACTAACTATGACCGGGTCCTAAGCCGCGCGGTGCTGAGCCGCGGGCGCTCTGCCTCCAAAGAGCCGGAACCATCACGGGGTCATAGCTGATGTGATAAGGATCCCTCTGAAGTATCGACCAGCGCCTGTTGGTCTGAATCTCCAACAAATGCATGTAGCGACCGACGTGCTCGTCCTCCTCCTTGATACGGCGACGTACCACCTCCTCGGGGGCCGGCTCTCTCTGCACCCTCTGTGGCCCCTGCGAATGCCACCAAAGAAGATCCGGGTCGACGACGTCTCCTGGATTCCTCACCAAGATCCGCTCCCCGGAAGGTGGCACCTCCCAGTGCCAGCCCGGCGGATGCCAGTCCCGGACATTGCCATCTAGGTTGATCAACAGGGGCATCGGAAAGGCCGGTGCGGAAGAGGAGCAGCGCGTGTAGGAGAGACGGCTGCGCGTGGAGGAGGGCGATGGCTTGGCTCGAACGGGGGACGAGATCGTGGGTTTTTATGCCGAAACAGGAACAAGCACACGGATCGTGTGTTTCCTTCGAGCGGTTGTGAGCCGTTGGATCAGCGGTGTGTTTCTTTCGAGCGCTTGTGAGCCCTTGGATCAGGAAGAGCACACGGATCGTGTGTTTCTTTCGTGCGTTTTTGACCCGTTGGATCAGCGATGTGTTTCCAAATGCCGCCACCGGTAGTTCTATAAAACCCAGTCGAAGGTATGCATGGTACTCACTTGAGCGCAAGCATGGTGTGTATTGGTCCTTGCGAGAAGTGTGTGTCCGGGTTTCACATTTCCGCATCTGAGCATCTCGCTAGGCTTTCGAGCAATTTGAAGGTAGATGGTAGGGTAGTTCCAATTGAAGAAATTTTGCACACTGAGAGTCATCTCGCTTTGCTCGTGGCGAAACTATGTCGCGATGGGTTTCCGTATAGGACCCCGCTCCAAATTCATGCAGAAATGCTCAGGCTTGCAGATAAGTTTGACAGGAAAGTTACGAATAGTCCGTTCTACCGAACTGAAGCTGACCGTGATTCGTACGGTCGTTCCTGTCTCTGGGTAGTTGACAGCGATGATGACGACGATTTCATGCCATCGTCAAAGGAAAGGAGGGTTGAAGCACTGAGCAAGAAGGCTGAAGCTTCGTCCAAGGGCAAAGGCAAGAAGGGAGAATCTTCGTCAAAGGGCAAGGGTGGCAACACGGCGGATAGGTAGAGTATTTGTTTTATCCAGTATTTAGAACTAGTGAAGTTGTAACGTAGATCTCTAGTTGTATGTTTTCGTCAAGGCTGCACCGGCTTCACTCTCTCTGTACTAAGTTTCTGCACTTAGAGGTGAAAACTCCCATTTCGGACGAACCGGGGGCAATCTTGTGTTGACTTGTGATAAAAGTTGGTTTTCCATGTTCCTATGTCCTAACCTAACACAACCAAGGAAAAAAGTCCACTGGGCTACCCCCTTTCGACGCACGTCTATGGGGGTAGACGGAAACGTTAATGTTTTTCCAGCGGATCTAGGGTTTCGCCGAAGCGGGGCCCCGGAGCGTCGGAAACCCACCCAAACCTAGCTTCTGCCATACCATATGTATACAAGTGTGGTGGGTGTTGCAAATGTCCAATATTTTACTCCGGGGTATGACCGTCTTCACCGGCTTCACTCTCTCTCTACTAAGTTTCTGCACTTAGAGGTGAAAAGTCCCATTTCGGACGAACCAGGGCAAAAGTTGGTTTTCCATGTTCCTATGTTCTAACCGGACACAACCAAGGAAAAAAGTCCACTGGGCTACCCCATTTCGACGCACGGGTTCCAGCGGATCTAGGGTTCTAGCGGATCTAGTGTTTTTTACTCACGGGCATTGTGCTAGTTTATTTAAATAGATATTATTTCATGAATAATTAACTTAGTAAATAATATTTGTTTTGCTTTAAAAAAAATCAAAAAAAAATAGAAGAACCTGTGCCGACGGTTAAACCGTCGGCACAGGTCCCCGCCCTTATCCCCACATGGACAGGTCCCCGTTCCCCCCCAACCACACACTCACCGCTGCCGCTGCCCCGTCTAACCGCCGCCGCTGCCCCGTCTCACCGCCGCCGCTGCCCCTTCTCCGGCCGCCACCCGCCCCCGGCCGCCATTGCCCGCCCCCGGACGCCACCCGCCCCTGGCCGCCACCCGCCACCCGCCCGCAGCCACCGCCTCCTCCATTGCCTCCTCCTGCCCGCCCCAGCCCGCCCCCTCGACCACGATGCCACTCCCCTCCACATGCCGCCCCTCGCCGGAGGAGCGTGCCCAGCCGCCGCCGCAGCGCACCCCACCCCGCCCCACACTCCAGCCCGCCCCACCCCGTCCGCCTCCGCCGCCCCTCGACCACCACGCCACTCCCCTCCACCCGCCACCCCCCTCGCCGGAGGAGCACGCCCAGCGGCCGGAGTAGCACCCCCTCCCCTCCACTGCCTCCTCTGCCCCTCCAAGGTTAGTTAATTTTTTTTTGCAAATTGGTAGTGTTAGGGTTAATGTGTGTTAGTTTGTGTGTGTTGGTAGATTTTTAGGATTAGAATTAGTAGATTTTAAGTGTTTGTTAGGGTTAGAAATTGTAGATTGTTAGTAGAATTAATGTGTGTTAGTTTGCCGGAAGATCTTCTTCGCCGTCGATCACGCTTCGAGGGTAAGAAATTCGTCGCCTTTCTTGAATGTACCTAGGGTTTTATTTTGGTCTAGATCACCGAGTCAGTCGAGTCACGTAACCCGAGTCAGATCCCGTCCGGAAGGGTTACAAATTTATAAATATGCAGGATTGTCCATCTTTGCATATTTATAACCGTAACACTTCGGATTGTCCTGTTGGACAGCGCGAGTATGTAGATCAGTCGTGTTCCATGTTCTACCCTTCTGAGACGGAATTTCGGTAGCACCTCCCGTTGTTCTTCGGATGCACACCCTCTCGGCTTGACAAGCTCGAGACGTGTATTCTGAAGAACAGCGGGGAGGTGCTGCCGAAATTTCGTCTCGGTCGGGGTAGAACATGGGACACGACTCGATCTACACGTACTCGGGCGGGATAGGCCCTCCTATTAGAAGTGTAGGTGAACCCTTGCATGTTGTAAAAGATAAAATTTGGCCGTAATTAATCTTGGTGTCATTGAATAAATTTATTATTACTTGGTGCATATTACGAAATGCGTTGTTCTTTGGATCCAATAAAGCAGAGGATGGCTGATAATGGGTGGATGTACAGTGGCCGTATCAGTAAGATTAAAAGAACAGAGGAGTGGGAATGGAAGACCAATATGTTAGTGAAGGAGTTAGCGCGTGGTTCAAAGGCATCAGGAGTTCGTCCAAGGTGCCCATGCATTAATTGCAAGAATCGTGCCCGTCAGGGAAAGGATGAAATGACTAAGCATCTTTGGTTGTCTGGGTATATGCCTAACTACGTCACGAAGGTCGACTTTGCTCAGGTCGAACGTGACAGAGTTGAGGTGATGCGGCAGCGGATCAATGGCAATGAGTATGATGGGGTGAGAAACTTGCTAGATGATCTCCGCGATGCTGACATACCGGATTCGCCACCTCCACAGGAGGAACAGGAGGAACCGGAGGAACCGGGTGAACCGGAGGAACCGGAGCCAACCGCGAAGGCTTTCCTTGATATGATGGCCTCGGCTAAGAAGCCTCTATCGAGGGTGCAAACATTTCTCAGCTCGATGCCATAGCTCAAATACTAAGTGACAAGTGCCAGTACTCCACCACCCGTGCAGGCTTTGAAGCTAATCTGAAAACATTTGGTAACATGTTGCCCGAAGGGCATTGTCTGCCAAACCATGCACGAACGAAGAAACTATTGGGATCGCTCAGCATGGATTATGAAAAGATACATTGTTGTCCAAAAGGTTGCCTTCTGTTCTGGAAACAGTATGCGGATGACAAGTACTGTAGCCTTTGTGGGGCCTCTAGGTATCATGAGAAAACGGGCCCGATGGTCAGAAGACGCAGGGAAAAGTCGCTGTGAAGATTCTTCGGTACCTCCCATTCATAAAAAGAATCCAGCGGCTTTACTTTTCTGAGGAGACTGCACACAGATGACTTGGCACAAGAAGGGGAAGAGATACGCCGACGAGTTCGGACGGAAAAAGATGGGACATCCATCTGATGGTAAGGCATGGGAGAATTTTGATGAGAAACACCCCGATAAGGCAGCAGATGCTCGGAATGTCAGAATTGCGATAGCAACAGATGGATTCAATCCATATGGTATGTCGAGTCCTCGTACAGCTGCTGGCCCGTGTTTGTTATTCCGCTCAATCTCCCTCCCGGGGTCCTAATGCAAAGGAAGTTCATGTTTATGTCGCTGATCATTCCAGGGCCCGAATACCCGGGAAGAATTTGAGTGTCTACATGCAACCGCTTGTGGATGATTTGCACCACTCATGGCACAATGGGACGTGGACATACGACCGAGCATCAAAGAAAAACTTCTTGATGAGAATTTGGTACCACTATTCCATGCACGACCTACCCGGGTATGCCCTATTCTGCGGATGGTGTACAGCTGGTAAGTGGCCATGCCCAGTGTGCAGGAACCGACTTGAGTTCACTTGGCTAAAGTCAGGTCGCAAGTATGTCGCGTTTGACAAGCATCGACCGTTCCTCAAAAGAAGGCATCCTTACCGAGAAGACAAAAAACTTCACGAAGGGCAAAGTTGTGCGTGAAGAAAAAGAGATACCGAAGTTCGATGGTGCAACTGTTGATGCCGAGCTACGTGCTCTCGTGCCTGCTCAGGTACCTGGCCCAAAATTTGTGGGATATGGTGTAACGCACAACTGGACTCACGTGGCAGGCTTAACGCAGCTAGAGTATTACAAGGACCTCGAACTTCCCCATAACATCGATGTGATGCACACCGAAAAGAATGTTGGAGAGATGCTCTTTCACACAGTCCTGAACATTCCTGGGAAGTCAAAGGACAATGTCAAGGCTAGAGTTGATGTTGAGATCTCTGTGATAGGGAGAGATTACACATGCAGCCTCCTGAAGGCCGTCAAAAAATTGGTTCAAGCCGAATGCCGACTACTGCCTTGATAATATCCAAAAGAAGGAGACATTCAAGTGGCTCAAACACGACGTGATGTTCCCTGATGGTTATTGTTCCAATATAAGTAATGGAGTCAATCTTGTAAAGGGAAATGTCACTGGGCTCAAGAGTCACGACTATCATATATGGATTGAGCGGTTGATGCCGGTGATGGTTCGAGGGTATCTCCCCGATCGTATCTGGCGAGTGCTTGCGGAGTTGAGCCATTTCTTCCGCACGCTCTGTGCGAAGCAGATATGTCCCTGATTATTGGGAAGCTGCGTGATCTTGTGCCGGAGTTGCTATGCAATTTAGAGAAGATCTTTCCGCCAGGCTTCTTTGTTCCGATGGCACATCTCGTTGTGCATCTCGCGAACGAGGCACTCTTGGGTGGACCGGTGCAGTTTCGTTGGCAGTTTTGTATTGAGAGAGAGTTCAAGTATATTCGAAACATGACTGGAAACAAAAATAGGATTGAAGCATGCATAGCTGAGGCAACAATACTTCGGGAGATGGCAGACGCCGTGACAACGTACTATCCCGATGAAGTATCCACTATGCATAACCCGGTCTCTCGGTACAATGTCGACGAGCCCAAGCATGACCCCAAGCTCCTCTCTTCCAATGTCCCGGTGGCAAGGCCGGTGGTGGTGTAAAATTGACTTGACCAAGGAAGAGAAGGATTGCATAATGCTCTATGTGCTTACGAACATGACGGAAGTAGTCGGTTTCATCAGGTAAAATGGTGAACAAAACTTTGCAACTATTAAGTCGGTTTCGGTCTAATACTATTTTCTCTTTTAGCCAATTCCAAGATGAACAGTGGTCGGGAATGGCGGATCCCTCTCCGCGGAGCTGGACACTCTTCTGAAAGAGGGTGCTCACGGAGGAAAAAAATTTGTGTCTTGGTTCATGGAAAAAGTAATTTCTAACTTTGTGAATTGTTCCTCTTATTACACGTAACTAATCCACAAAACATCTTGTAGGGAGCTGATCCAACGTTGAGATGACGGATGAGTTGAGATGTGTTTCCCAAGGTTTTAACCGTACCGTCATGAAGTATGAGAAGTATGATGTCAATGGGTTCCGCTTCCATACAGAGTATCACCAGAATAGTCGGCCCAATGCAAAAACTGTAAATACTGGGGTCTTCACCAAAGGATCCAGAGGAGCCGATGGAGCCAATTACGTAGATTACTACGGAAGGTTAGAAAAGGTATACGAGCTGACGTTCAATCGTACAAACATAGAACTCAAGCTCGTTGTGTTCCAGTGCCACTGGTTCGACCCACGCACTGGACCACACGGTGGACAAGAAGTGACCCTTCCATTGGGTTAGTTGAAGTTAAGCCTTCAACCACCTATAGCGGAGCCGATGTCTTTGTTGTGGCTCACCAAGCCAAGCAAGTTTATTATTTGCCCTACCCATGCCAGAAAGAGAACCTCAAGGGCTGGGAAGTCGTGTTCCGGGTATCGCCACATGGTAAGCTACCCATGCCCTCGCCGACGATTACAACAACATTGACCCTAAAACATACGAGGGAATTTTCTATCAAGAGCAAGAGGACTTCGGGGACTTTGCCTTACAAACGGGTGGTCTTGAGGACCTCGAGAACGATGCACACACTCGTGGTCAGGCAGTGTTGGATCTGAAGGACATAGATATACTCTCGAAGTTACATGCGGACAATGGCGACGATGACGAGCCTCCACCGTGCGACGAGCCTCCAACCTACTACACGCGTGATAGTGATACTGATAGTGAGAATGAGAACCAACTTAGTTATGAGAGTGATGAATCAAGGTGACGGTCTTTTATGTCTCTATGCTTAGTATATATTTTTCAACATGCTTCTTCATTGCTTAATGTCTACATTTTATAGCATTATCTTATGTCTCTCGCAGTTTATGCTTAATGTCTACATTTTATTATGTCAGTGCTTACTTGTTTTCTCTTTCTCAATGCAGTTGATTGAACAATATGAGCCAACGCAAGGAAAACACGGCGACCTTGCTTAGTAAGCTGGGTCATATGAAGGTCCAGAAGCCTGGAGTTACACGGAGTGGACGACCTACCACCTCGCGTTACGTTGCGGAGGAGGGTGGAGGACGAGGTGGAGGACGAGGTGGAGGTCGACCTCGGGGTCGACGTGGAGTAGGCGTGGCTTCTGCCGACGAGTCTTCCGAGTTGCCCTCCGCTTCTGGCGACGTGGCTTCCCAGGACGAGGTGGAGGACCAGGTGGAGGTGGAGGACGAGGTGGAGGACGAGATGGAGGTGGTGCCGAAGCGGCCGTGGAGTCGTGGCGAAGCGGGAGTCCCCGACGAGGATGAGGAGCCCAAGAGCGAGGAGGCGAAAGCCCTCATTATTCCTAAGGGCACTGAGTAGTGTATCCATTTTATAATTTTGAACATGTAATCTCATTTTGGTTATAACAATTTGGCATATGTACTAACGTTTCTTTATTGTGCAGCAAATGGACATGGCCCACACCTAAGATTCCCCGCACTCCTGGGAGCTTGCTTGGAGCTCTGATCAGGAAATTTTGGCCGGGCATGTACATTACGGGCCCCAACGACGAGAAGAAGTTAGCCTATAAATGGGCGGACTATGAGGCTGCCCCTAGCCCGGGCTTCCAAACAGCTGCTGACGCCGTGATCACCGGGTTTTGGGTAAGACATATTTTTCGAGTTCCGTTCATAGATTATGACCCCACCGTGTGCTAACTCATAATTTTTTATGCATGGTTGAAGCGGCATTTCCGGGTGGCGGATGAGCATCGTGCATAGGCGGCTATTGTTTTGCGTGCTCATTGTGTGAGGTTGACACGGCAACAATTCTACAACCAAAAGCATACGTCCGCCAATGCATTCACGTTTGAGAAGACGGGCAAGAGGGCCAAGAAGTCGGAGAATGTCAAGACGGCAAATAAGATGACGAAGGAGGAGTACTTTTCGGTAAGTAAACTGTCAATGAAATTCTATAACGATGCTAAGTTGCCATTGCATTATCTCTTCTTGAATTGCATTTTCAGGTTATGCCCGACTGGGCTGAAAACAAAGAAGATGCATGGGATGCGTTGGTTACGAGGTGGGTCGGGGGAGACCCCGAGTTCGACGCCGTTAGCACGCGGAACAAGGCAAACCGAGGCTCCGAGGGAACACACAGTGAGGGAAGCCGCATCATCTTCCGCTTCAAGGAAAAGCTGGTATATATATACATGGAACGACCTCCATTTATTTTCCCCTCATGTTTCTACTTGCTACGCATGACATTTCTTTTCACGATGCAGGACGCCGAGAGGGGGGAGGTAAGCTCTCACATCGAGTCGTGGCAGAAGATGAAGGAGAAGAAGCGCGATCTATCGAAGCCTCAGCCCTAGCTTCCTAACTACTACAACAATGCCGACAAGAACTTGGAGACGTACTCCGCGACGGTCCAGGCTTTTCACCCGGAGGTGGATGACCCCTTGAGCCAGGAGGTCGACGAGAGGTCGTTGGTCCTCTCGGGGCATGGAAGGCCGCATGGCCGTGATCTCTTTCTTCATAATGTGGTCAGGCCTTCCATGAGCTTCACGCAGGCAAAAGCTACCCTCCCTGACGGCAGCCCCCTTATCGCGCCTCGTCCACGGCCTCGTCGACCCACTTCCACCGATGTAAGTTTTTCTCATTTTCATCCTCTTTCCGACATTCGTTCTTGCATGGCTAAGTTGACAGTTCCATACCATATTTTCAAAATTGTAGCCCGATCTTGAGGAAGCCTACGCTGCCGCTCATGCGGAGTATCAGGTGGCCTATGCCTAGTGGCTGGAGACGAATACAGCCTACTCCTCGTATCAAAAGTCGTTCCGTGAGGTAAGTTTCAACCTTTATTTTTGTCTAATACGACAAGTCCCACTTCCCTAGTTTTAACCTTTATCTTGGCAACGTCTAACATCTAAACTATGTTGCAGTCGGTGCTGAACTTTTTCGCCACTGGAGTTCGGGTCCCCCCTTCTACGGCGGAGCCTCCGGAGCTGGGGCCGTGTCCACGGTTTCCATCGAAGGACGAGTTCGCTCTCACCTACTACTCATCGACCCCGGTAAGTTTGATGCCAAACCACTGGTTACCGCTTTCCTTTGCCTCGCAAGTTGCTAACTCTTGCTCAAACTTGTAGGGAACGGGATGCTCGGTGGAGAACCCGCACTTTGGTCATGCTTCTCCTAGTGCCTCGCCGGGTTCGCGTGCGATGGTGAGGTTTGATGCTGATCCCTCGCCTGGTGCTGCGCCGGGTTCGCGTGATATCACACCGGTACATGCCGGTGGTCCTTCTCCTGGTGCTTCTGGTGGTGCTTCGACTTCTCCTGGTGCTTCGCCTTCTTCTGGTGGTTCTACTGCTGCGCCGAGCCGTCGATCACCTATTCTCACCCGGGGAGATATGGGGTACACCCCGTCGCCGCCGCAATAGATGTAGGGCTTCATGATCTAGACATCTAGCTATGTACGATGATGGTCCTATGTGTGTATCCACTTTGATGATATTGCTTCAGATATTGTGCTTGATATTGCTTCAGATATTGTGCTTGTGCTTGTGATAATATTGCTTCAGATAATATTAATTTTATTTGCTGGAAAACGAGCTACTGCAACCAAACTGGGAAAAAAAATTCTGGGACCAACCTGTGCCGACGGTATTCCCGTCGGCACAGGTGCGGCACTGTGACACAATGGTCAGGTCTGTGCCGACGGCATCACCGTCGGCACAGGATCGTCCCAGGACGTCCCAGGAGCGGCCACGTGTGCACCTATGCCGACAGTACTACCGTCGGCACAGCTGTGCAAAGAGCTCGCCCACAGTGGGGCCCACAGTACCCTACGCTGACGGATTTTGTGCCGACGGGCCTTTTTCACCGTAGGCGTTGCCTGTGCCGATGGGGAAACGTTGTGCCGATGGGCGAAGAAGCTGTGCCTACGGGCACCTACGCCGACGACCCTGTCACCGTCGGCACAACCCTGTGCCGACGGGGAAGGAGGCTGTGCCGACGGTTTTCCACCGTCGGCACAGAGGGCGCGTCCCGTAGTGGATACTGGAAAGAAGAAAATGTAAAACATTGTATTCTACAACCATCGTAAATATCATGTTAGATACAATATCGCGTGCGCAGAATTTATGGGAGAGCAGGTATTCTTATTGTTTCCAAAAATAGCATCACGTCATATATTCTATGCGGTCATTTACTTGTAAGTCAAATTACTGAAGTATACATATATTATGGATATATCGTTGGTAAAATGGTCATGATCTGCTGATAACGATTTCCTTAAGTAGAACTATTAAAATCTATTAACTTGTGATTTGTTCTGACACAATTATGATGATATGGTGGTTAGAACTTCTCGAATATCTATCTTTTTCAATCACATGTCCTCGTGTACCACACTTTGATTTTACATATTTTTGTGTGATATGAATAGTTAAAACTACGATGAAGGATTATAAAGTAACCATCTATTTAACTTTAGAATCCCCTTTGTCCTGATACCATGATCTCGTGTTGATTCTTAAAGATGAAACATATCAATGAATTTAAAAGGCAACAACACTAAATTGTAAGCATGTCGAGAACAATCCAACATGTCTTGTCCGCCTTGAAAATATGGAGATGTATAATTTTGCTTGCATACATATACAAATTGGACCATGTTTCAAGGTTTACTATCATTACAGGTAAGACGTGCATCCATGAGAAAAATGTTCACTAAAAGGTTTTTAAACAGTTCATTAAAAAAGTTTTTAAACATTTGTATCTCATTTTATGTTTTGTATGCTCAAATTATAAATGTAGTTGGCTTGAGAACCAATTTGTGATTGGCTGGTTAGTACGGTGGTTGTACCCGTAGTTCATCGGTGGACAAAATCTTCTTTGGACACATCAAGTGTGTCATTAAGCCTGAAAATTCTTTCAGTGGATGTCACGCCCCGAGACCCGGCCTGGTAGAATGACAGCCGCCACGCGCCTATAGACCCGAAAGTCTATACACGCGCAAGGCTAGAGAAGCAGGATAAACCAGCAAAGTGGATCTCAACAGCCCTTTACTCATTTTACAAGATTATTTAGATTTACATAAATTCGCTAGTCGCATCCCACCCAACTGGTCCAGCCTACTCCTCAGAGTACAACGACGTCTTCCGCTGCGCACTCTGATATATAAGAAAAACAGGGAAAACAAGGGTGAGTACAAATAAATCGTACTCAGCAAGTAAATACTTTATTAAGCAACAAAAGATTAGAGTATCGAATACAGTAATAACGGCCTTACTGTATTTTAGTCAAATATCAATGAACAAGATAAATAAAACATCAACGAAACTTGAGTTGGAAGAACAAATCATCCACCAAGGAATATAGAGTTAAGGATGGTGAATGAGCATGTATCGGTATCACACATAACAGAAAGGTTCCCTACCCGGGACTCACAGGGGTGAATATTCACGCTTTTACACTCTTAAGAGGGGTACTGCGACGTCAACAGCCTCGACCAGAGCCACACAGGCTCCAGAACGAGCAGAGCCCTTTTACCCGCTAAGACACCAGACACCCTGACCTACTCATGTCGATCGCTCCTACGGATCCATCACCGACACTTTCCATTCAAGGGCCGTCCCTCGCGGAGAACTCAGACTGTCCCATACCAGAACTACGACCGGTACAATACGTTTGCCGTCGTGACACCAATACGGAAAGAGATCAAGATATGATACAATCACTGGAATGAGATCAAACAGATATACTCAACAGGATATTCTCAGACTCCTCATGAGCTCCTGCGGAATATTCGGATTTAATCAAGACAGAGAGAGAAACTCATCTCCCACTGGTACCACAATGATCAACAAGGAGATCAACAAGATCGGTGCATGTAGAAGTACAAGCACCACAACGAATTAATAACAAGACAGAGACTAGAAGTAGCAAAGCTACTACCAGAAGTCAAAGGACTAGCAAACTAAATACTTGCAGGAATCAACAGAGTAGTAAAGCATCCACTTGCCTCAATCGCTAGATTAAATCCATGCCAGCTTGGTACTCTCATCGATCAGCGGTACACAGATATCTGTAGCTTTGAATCAGCACCTTCCTCTCGGTACTTCTTCTCGGCATCTCGGCATCACGGTCTGCATCTCTCGCGACATGACGTAGCTCCTCGCCGGTTACCACATGCCAGAGCTCGCTGGCTTTCTCTCGCCGCCGCCGCTAAATCTCTACGTCTCTAATCTCTCTCTCTCTTTTCTGCCTCTCGATCGATGTCGTCGTCGCTAGCTCTCTGTCTCGATGGGCGTTGTGTGGAGTGAGGAAAGTACAGCAGCAGCAGCAGCTCTACAACTATTTATATATAGGAGAGATGATCGGTGCTGGCCTAAATATCTGACCGCTTTGCCGACTGATCCGTCGACGCTGAGCATGCAGGAAGTCCACGCAAGGGCCAGGCTATGACTCAGCCACTAGGATGCTGCCAACAAGGCATGTGATGGCCCACGTAGGGCCCACTTGGGAAGCCGACTTCCACTCTTCCTTGTCCAACACAACTCCCTCTTGTCTAAATATCTGAAGCAACGTTGATCCTTGCTGAGGTATTCTCTCACGTAATGCATGGTGCAAAACATCTATGCATGCACGTACTTTTCTAACTTGCTCCATCGGTTGATCAGGTAAAAAGACTAGCACATAAAAAGGATTAAAATCTCTTTTAAACATAAGAGGTTTCCAGAAACCAAAATAATTAGTAGTAAAAATATTATTTTATTTAAAATAATTAATAACCCAAAAATTCGGGGTATCACAGTGGAGGTACATTCTCATCGCTCGTCAAAATATGTTTTGGATTTAGCCCCTCGTGTATCATTAAGATGAAATATATTTGTCTCGGGGATTTTCTCGTGGATTGTTTGAAACCATGAAATTTAGCTCTACAAACATTTGTAGGATTTTGGCGGTTGTGTTGGTCCGATGGAAGTTCTTTTTGAATTACAGAGCTTCCCGCTCCAGATTTGTGTGTGAAGGAAGTTGAATAAATTTTCATTTTTATTTACTTAATCATGTACACAGTTGTAAATGATCTTGTTATACTAATAGTTTTCTCTGAGCGATTTTACGTGAATAGTTCGACTAATGTGATGACTCCATTAATCATGAAGTTCAGCTATATGATTCGTTGGTAGCCATTCTGCGACTGTGTTGGCCCAATGGAAGGTTTTTCCGCATTAAGGAGCTTCCCGCTCCAGATTTTGGTCTGATGGAAGTTGAAGGATTTTTCATTATTAACTAATCATGCGTACAATTATACGATAATGATTTTACACTCAAATTCTTTTGTGCAAAACACGTCTTGCCACCACGTACCTGTACCAAGCTGTTTTTTTCCTCAATAAAAAAGCTGTTTATTTAAAACCACCACGTTCAACCTGGTTGAGTTATTTTCTCCTATTGAGAACTACCAGGCTGTTTTTATTTTCTTTTAAGCTTTCCTGATATTATGGTCCTAGGAAGGTGGTGGACTTGATTTTTCCGTTCAGTGGTGGATGATTGGACGTTTGGATCTCTAAATTAGCAGAGTCCATGCCCAACACGCTATCATGTATACAATAAAAATTGTTTTACATGTCCATCACGATTCTTGGCTGCTAATAAGTTTTGGCCGGACCCCGCTTCTTTTTCTTAAGATGGGACAGAGATGGATTGAGGTAGGAGATGAATATGACATGTGGGTCCGCTAGTCAGTGAGACAATAATTATTTTCGTCTGGGATGTTCCTTTTCCCGGTATGCCAAACAGCTCCAGAGTTTAATTTAAACCGGGATTCAATAGTTTAGGGTGCAAACGACCGGGATTTTAACTTTAGGGTTCGATTTGTCCAACCTCTACGATTTAAAGGTTGAAAATGGACTATTTCCGCGTGGTGCGTGTCATGTAACGTGTTAGGTGCTTTGTACGTGAATTTTTTGTGTCTATCTTTCTTTAAATCTAAGCCATTAATTATATATCTAACTGTATAAATAATTCTGATGATGTGGATTAACGTGGTGTCTCGAAAAACTAACTCATTTTGCTTTTTGTATATAATATAATAGATTTTCGTGGTACCAGGAATGCAATGTCAAAAACAAGGATATCAAGATGGTACGCCTAGAGGGTGGCGTCAAGAAAGAACAACTTGCCAACGCAAAACAAAAAAAACAGTGAGAGGTGAAATGTCATTACGAACCAGCTTGGTCCCCGCAAAAAAAAAACAGCTTGGTCCCGATGCCAACTGCTCCACGTCCAGTGCTCATGTCGGATAGTTGAACCAATTTTGAGCCAACTCGGTGAATATCAGCAGCTCTGTGGCAAGAGGAGATGAAGAAGATTCATGCTTCCTTATCATTCTGCCAAACAAATCATCAAATGCCAGTGAGATATGTTAGCTGAGGCTGGTTCAACGGCAACCTTGGGTCCAAGAATCTTAAGCTTTGGCATCATCCAGAGTGTCTAGGAGATTGTCAACACTCGGTCACATGCTGCTTAGAGCATCTCCACTAGAGCGCAACGTCCAAAGACTTTTGTGTCGTGCCAGACAGATTTTTGTCCCCACTCGCAATGCCCAAACACGAATTGGATTCGACACGGCCCAGTTTTTGTCCGGCAAATCCAACTCACGTCCTCATTTTGGGTAGATCTCGGGCGGCCCCGGACGTAACGGAGCGCGACGCCACGTACCCCTCCAACGCGCGGGTCACGCCTGTCAGCGACACATGCGACTTCAACCGTCGTGGTTGACTCGTTTTCACAGCCGGCGGCGCCAGTGAGCCGTCACTGCAGAGCGCCTTTTCGAGTGCAGCGGCGTTCATGTCACCACCTTCCGGCGGCCATAAAAGGCCTCGCCTCGCCGCCCCCATCCTCACACACGCCTTCTTCTCTCACTCGCCTCTGTCCCGCCACCGCGAACCAAGAACTCTCCCGCCACCGCGGACTAGAGATGGCCGGCACTAGAAGCGCACTGGAGGCGCAGCGGCGAACGGCTTTGGGCCGCGCACCCTCCTCCGGGAACAGACGAAGGCGCTACAGGAGAACAGCTACCCGATGCCGCCCGGCATGTGCGCCCCACACTGTTCGGCGGTTTCAGTCGACGGCATTTCGGTGTCGCGCCCGCTGACGCGGGCGAACCGCGACTTCTGTGCCGAGATGATCAACCACTACTGGCACGAGCTCACGCTGGAAGAGCACGATGACCGGCCCGCGGTGGGACCCAGAGCTCCTGGCGAATTTCACCCGTTACAAAGCAACGTTCCAACGCCTCTTCGACGAGGAGATGAACCGCTGGGATGGCACTGGGCGGGCGCCGCAGGACAAGAACGTCGCCGGGCGCGAGACGTTCTGGGGGGGCACGCTCGACGCCGTCATGGAGCACATCCGCAACAGCGGATCGCTGCTCCAGACACCGGTGGTTCCTCCCCTCCTCCTCCTCCGGTGAACCTGTGGGCACCATGCGCGTCGGCGTCACGCTCGGTGTCCTCCTGCTCCCGCTCGGTGGCCTCCCCCTCTCGTGCCTGCACCTCGCCTCTGCTCACGCCGAAGCCGGAGCAGATGAAGGTCAAGGCGGAGCCGACGCTAATGCTGCTCATGGTCGAGCTCATGGCGCTGCAGGCGGGCGTGGGCGACGACGCCATCGCCAATGCCGTCGGAGCCGCGTTCTTCGACGACGTGCCCCCGCTCGATGGGCCGGCTTCCTGCGTGTGGTCGGTGTGCGAGCACGCCAAGACTAAGGACGATGCAGGCACCAGCCGCGTCAAGGAGGAGGACGGCGGCGCAAGCGGTGTCAAGGCGGAAGAGGAGGAAGACTACGCCGCCTTTGAGGAGCTCTACCGCCGCTACGGCCGCCACCATTAAATTAGATTAGGGTTTAGATTTAAATTTCGTCAATGTTCATTCAAAATTGTAAATATCCTAAAATTTGAATGAAATCCCATCGAATTTTAAAGTTACGAATTAATGTTTGGACGCAACGAGTGGGAAAGAACGGCGTCCAAAGCAAACGACTAATCCAGATGGCGTCCCAATGACATTATCAGAAAGACTTTCGACTGCCATTTGGGCGTCGCGAGTGGAGATGCTCTTATATTAACTTAGGTGACGCCGGAAGACGGGCATGCGAGGGAGAGGAGCTCCATGACGCCGAGCCATATGCCTCCACAGCTAGCAGTCCTGCCTCTCGTCCTTTTCTTTTTATCTCTCAAGTCGTCATGTATATTCTTCGTGAGCGAATGCAGCAGTGGCTAGATTCTTTATGAACTCTTTTATGAACTTTGTAACCTTGTAAATATTTGCCGCTGGCTGTTTTAATTGAAAATGGAAAATAGCAGTAGGGGTCTTCCCTACTGTATGAGCTTCAAAAAAAAGTCGTCATGTATATTGCTTTTCGCCGAGTTGGAACAAAATATATTGAAATCGAAGACATGGATGGAAGTAGAACACACCCTAGTAACATAAGTATTTTTCTGTTCATTTTTTTTTCTGACATGGCTCGAGTAAACTACACCAAACCAACAATATTTTTTTTGCTAAATCTCTGCTAGCTGTTTTTCATTTCGTGCACACTCGTTTTTCTGGCCGTTCATCTGTTGTCAAGATTTGCGCTGGCTGTATCCTCCGGATAGCGTATCACGGATGCAGGGCTTTTCGCTTGTTTTCTTTTGGATTTGGATGCAACGCCAGGTTTGCTGTTCGTTAGAGCATCTCTAGCAGATCACTTAAAAGACTCAAGAACTTAAAATAGTCACCAGGTTTCGCCCAAAAAATTGTCCCACTCAAGCTCATTTATATTGTTCCGGTCCTTTTTCAAAGGGAAACCTTAAAGGGAGCGCATAAATCTTTGTATACAACGGTTTGCCCTCCAGTTTTAAGGTTTCCCTTATATGCACAATCATTTGGCGGAAGGAAAATTTCAGCTAAGGTCTTTCCCCTCCAGTGCCGCCGTTGCCTCCTACCGTTGCTGATCTCCTCGTTCCTGCACCATCCCTCCTCCCCCCACCAGTCGCCATGGGGTTCACATTCTTGCCTCCCGGCTCCGTCCACACAGGTTCCGCGCTGCCACCACGGCCGCTACGGGTTCCCCGCCTCCCACCGCCGCCTAGCGGGTTCCGCGTTTCCCGCCGCATCGTTAGGGTCACGCCTCCCGACCTTCGGTACTTCCCGCGGCTCGGCCCCGCTTGGTACATCATGGTGCCACTCATCTGGTATGGCACGCGGCCTCCCGTCGACGACACCGATGAAATCTCTATTCTCTGTTGCCGCTAGTGTTTCTATGTATTTTTTTTATGAAGTTTGAGTATTGATGATGTGGAGGTATGGAATGATCGAAAGAAGTTCACCGAGTTGGCTCAAAATTGGTTCGACCATCTCACATCAGCATTGGACGTGAGATCATCCTAGAGGTCAAGAGCCTCATATGAGCAGTTGACCTCGGGGCCAAGCTGGTCACCGTCGACAACGTTATAGCCCACGACATTTCAATCTTTGACTCGTGCCTATTGTCTCTAGTCATTTTCTGTACCGGCGATGATATTTTGTTTCAATTACTCATCCGTTTCGTCTTCATGGTAGCAAGCAATGTTCATATTGATAAGCACGGTCGTTCAAGGTACAAATAAATTACTCTTGAAAAGATACGGTGGCCTTCTATAGCTGCAAATTATATTTTTGGTAGTGGCTTTGTATGCAAAACCACGGGGAGTAAGCTACAATTTTTGCTACAAAAATATCACAAAACGGTGGCTCTAACAAGAGCTAAAAAGAATCTCGATTTAGCCCCTATTTGAGCGCACGTGTCCTTTTTCGTAACGTAATTTAAATTGCAGGGTCTCTTCTGTAAGGCAGCCGTCGCCAGTCCACCTGGATGGAGCTTCGATGCCACGGGTCTTCCAGTTCCAGGTGCTTCGACGGCGCCGGCGGCCGGATCTAATCCAGTTGATAGCTTGACTTTAGAAGATGCTCTAGAGATATATGATACGATGGTGAAGGATTACACATATGGACCAACAGTTGTATGACATTGATTTGGCGCAAGATTAAATGTTAGGGGATCGCAGCTTTTACGGAGGAGGATAGATCCAAACTTTAGAACAAGATCATGCTCAACAATGCAAGTTCTTTGAATGAGGAGAGTCGTCACCGTTGGTAAATTACAAGGGATCAAATATTGGGATGTGTTTTCAATGTTCGCGGGGGATTCCTCATGCCGATATGAGGGGTCACGGTGGTGACAATTGAGTAGTGGCACAAATTTATTATGAAGTTGTTGGAAAGATCTACTAGATTATTATCAAGTTTCAATGAACAGTGTTAGCAGAACTAGATTATGTCTTGGCTTCCGTCAGAGCGGATCACATATAGTGGAATATTCTGTTTTAGGGTACCGGTTTGAGGTTTCTATCCTGCCAGGCTTGTTTCTACTCCCTAAAACGGTTTGAGGGAAACGGGTTTGAGGTTCCCTCATAACTGTTTTAAGGTTTCACTTTTAAGGGATCTGTCGATATAAGTTCAGTGTTTTCTTATTCTCGCTCGCGTCTTCACATCGTACGTTCGGACTGTGGGGGTGTTGAGCCACACCGTCACGCTTGTACATGCGCATTAGCTTTATAACGGTAACGGTAGGTATGCAACCGAGCCATATAATACAAGTGTGCGAGAGTTGTTCTACTCTATATTTTGCATAAATTGCACGAGAATGGTTGAAAGCACCAACCGTAAGTTCACTAAATTGGCTCAAAATTGGTTCAACTATCTGACATGAGCATTGAACTTGGAGATCATCCTATAGAGGTCGAGGGCGTCATAGGAGCAATTGATCCTCGGGACCAAGCTGGTCACCGTCGACAACGCTATACCCTACAACATTTCAATCTTTGACTCCTGCCTATTGTGTATAGTCATTTTCTGTACCGGCGATGATATTTTGTTTCAACGACTCATCCGAACCGTTTTCATGGTAGCAAGCAATGTTCACATTGATAAGCACGGTCGTTCAAGGTACAAATAAATTACTCTTGAAAATATACGGTGGCCTTATATATAGCTGCAAATTATATGTTTGGTGGTGGCTTTGTATGCAAAACCACGGGGAGTAAAAGCTACAATTTTTGCTACAAAAATATCACAAACCGTGGCTCTAACAAGACCTAAAAAGAATCTCGATTTAGCCCCTATTTGAGCGCACGTGTCCTTTTTCGAAACGTAATTTAAATTTCAGGGTCTCTTCTGCAAGACAGCCGTCGCCAGTCCACCTGGATGGAGCTTCGATGCCACGTGTCTTCCAGATGATTCGCCGGCGCCGGCGGCCGCTCCTCCGCCCCCTCCCACAGACCACCTTCCTCCGCCTCCATGGCGGCCTGTCAAGCCACCCCAACCCCGATCCACGGCTCCCCGCCGACCGCGACCTCTGCCCTACCAACGACACGCCCACCGGCCACGCATTGCTCGACGAAACATCGGGACGCGAAGCCGCCACCGCCGCCTACGCCGCCACGGTCGGCGCACACCTCAGGTGCGGCGACCTCGCGCGCGCGGTGACGCTGTTCCGCGTGGCGCCCGCATTCGCCCGCGACGCCCATCTGGACGCTGTGATGCTTGACGGGTGTACAAGTAATTTCACATATTCAGGTATTTTCTCTAGCTCTCGTATTCAGGCACTTCCTCTGTTTCTTTGCTGCAACTGAAAGACTGCATAACTATTCAAATTTTTATTGCAGGCCTCTTAGTTTCACTGTCACGGTTATTTAAACGCTGAATCTCAACCAGTGGCCTTGAAAGCTAACCTAGCAGCTCCAAGTAGTAGCTCCCTGTGAAACTTAGGTAATAGTTACATGGATGGAATTACCTGATACATATGGTGTGAGGAACTAATTAGTATAAACAAACGACAACATGCTCCTATTTCTTATGCAGTATGCAGGCGAGAAAACATAGTACTGCTACAGATACATCATTCAGTTGACTAAAAGTTTTAAAGGACAAAGCAGTCCAATTCATATATGCGAGTATATCACTGCTAAATTCCCTTGTTTAATAGTCTCAATCAAAATACAGAAGCCAGGATCATGTTCACTTAGCATTCCTACTTGTTGGATATGTATGCATAGAATCAATATCAAGCTATCTGATAACGAAAAGTATGTTTTGCCTTCACAGGCCAAAACATAGATATGAAGTCAAGAAACATTCGACAAAGATGAAACTACTTTCACATCTCCTTAGAAAAGAGACAGCAGAGCACACATGCCATGTGTTACTGATTCAAAACATTCAATGAAAAACAAAGTAACAAGAAACGAGCATGCCTGAACTTCAGTTGGCACAGCTACCTGATATGAACCTACTAGCTGATAAATATATGTAATGAAACACCGAAACAAACCCAAAAAAAAGTGACAGCATTTTACGAGACTACTACTTTAAATATCCATAGAAAGTTAGCATAGATAGTCTGATAGTCATTTACCAAGGATCCAAAATAACTACCTGATAATAAGTCTAGATTACCAGCGAGCAAAGCACCATTGGTAACCAACTAATGATACATATTTCAAACGAGTGAAGTATGATTGGTGGCGCAACAAGCATCACGAAACAAAGGCCAGCTTGGTAAACAGCTTGTTAATAACAGAAGGGCAGCTCCTGGTGAGATGATCGAAGCCGTCACTGTCCACTAAAGCTCTAAGATTTGCCGGGGAGCCAAGAAAACTTAAGCACGCCTTGCTTAGGCCGTCGCAGTGGTGCTGCTCGGCTAGCGCCAGGATCGTCGCCACCGTGCGCACGCCGATGTACTTGCATAGCTTGTCCTCACAAATAGTCTTCAGCCTCTCCATGCTATACCTGTCGGCCGCAACTAGCAAATGCTGGAACATGACATCTTCTTCTTCCTTGTCTGTCCCTGCTAAGGAGTCGGTGTACACATGACAAAACAGAGCAACGCCTTGAACACCTGTGCCTCCATGTCATGTATGTGCACGGTGTCATTGCTCTCCTTCATGTCGCCGAAGAGCATCGCGCTGAAGACCGGCGATCGGGCGGCGAGCACGCACCGGTGCGCTGCGAAGGTCTCACCGGCAACCTCAAAAACCACGTCGGCACCCTTCTCGGTCTTGAGGAGATCGCCAAGGTGCTTGTGCAGGTCAGATGGGGCCACGGAGACGAATGTTGGAGGAGTGCTAACCTCGGGCAGATCCTCTGTGCGGTAATCGCTGATGACGACGACATCGCACCTGAGGGTGAAAGAATCGTCCTTGAGATGCTCCGACTTGTCCATGTCTGCCCTTTTGATGAACCTCCAAGTCCCCCAGCCATTCTGGCAAGTGTAGTCCTTCACAGTCGCTGACGATGCCAATGAAGATGCTTGGTCCTTGACCTCGCCGGCGAAAGAGAACTTGTGTTGCGCCTTCACCGCCTTGGTAAGATTGTCCTCGAGAACAAGGAGCAGGGATATGTAGTCTGCGCACTCTGCGTTGTGGCCGTTGGGGTGGTAATCGATATGCCATTGGTGCCCGCAGAGGGAGAAAGGGCGGGATTGGATCTTATCTCCATTGGGCATGCCCTTGGTGAGGGAGTAACCGTCGATCTTGAGAAGGTGGTGCCCGCTGGATGTAGCGGCGACGATGGCGGAGGCGGACCGTGAAGGGTTGCCGGCGGCGGCCGACATGGCGAACCTGGTCGGGGAGATGAAGCTTGGCCGCCGTCTCCGGCGCAGATCGGTCGCTGATTCCGGTGGAACTGCTGCTACTATGCTAGTGGTAGCGGAGAATGGGGAAATGGTCTTTTTTTTTTCTGTTTGAGATGAAGAATGGGGACGGAATGGGAGAAGAAAACCGACTGGCCGGCCGCCGCCTCGGTCGGGTGCTAGGTTTCCTTGAACCGCCAGTGTTTCCTTTTCACCGCCAGTAGCGAACCATACCGAGCTATCGCGCAGCCCCCGCGAGGATATGGGCCGGGCCATCTACCTTTCCTCAACGGTTTTCTGTATAAAGTTTTTTTTCATTTTCTATATGATTTTTTAATTGTTCTAAAAAAATGTTTTAATATACTAGTACAACTGCACGTGCAACGCACGTCTATATAATACTTGTTTTGCGACGTACTAATTTATATCTATACTGACTAAATTAAACCCCTATGTGAAATTTATGTGGATAAAGATGGGATTCTATGTTGATAATATCATTGATTTTTAATTTTAAGTACAGTTGGTCGTTAAAAGTTTTAATTGTGATATACCACATGGAAACTTTGATGTATATGTTTTTCAAACAGTCATTGTCAATCTTATGTATATGTGAGCAGGAAACGGGAGTTAAGCCAGAACAAACAAAACATATTTACATGATCTTGTTCTAAGTAATATGAAAAGGCACAGCCGCACCCAATCACATAATGTGGGAACCAATATGTAGAAGACACTTCCATTTGTTATTTGTACTCCATTATATGTCAGCGCCTTCTCCTCCTCTACAACGAAGAACAGATAATTTAGAAGTGAACTACATGAAAAAATGAATTTAGAAGTGTCTATTGTTTTATGCAAAGTGAACTGACATTTGAGTCTTGTCTTCACAAAAACTGTAATTGAGAAGCCAAACAAAAGATGAAAATTTAGAATTGTCAGTTGCAAAAAAAAACCTAGCACACTACCGTAAATTATGGCGAGAATGGATTTCATGAGTGCTTCTAAATGATTTTTTAATTGTTCTAAAAATTTGTTTTTAATATATCATGAATATTGTTTTGTATAAAGATTTTTATTATTATCTATAGAAAAAAATTCTAGGAACATTTTATTAGATATATGTATGGACATTTATATAGATGCATATGTACATTTATTCATGCATGTATGGACATTTATTTTCGACATATGTAGACATGTAGCACAACAGCAGATGGCCACAACACAAATAACATCAGATAGCTATTCAGAGTTTCGATCTACATAAAATATGAGGTGATGATGTAAATCATGAGGGTGGTGATGGTACTGTTGATGGACATGGGGATGAATATGTACAGTCCTCCCCATGCCAAGGAGGTGATGGTGTGGACGAAAGTTGTGATTCCTCCTTGGAGGCGACATCGGGATAACATGATATGCCCTCTCACAAAGAAGGAGAAAACTTTCATGTTCGCCGACGCTTCCGAGAATTCTTGTAAAAATATGGCGTAACGTTTTCCACGAGACGAATGCGTTAGTGAAAAGGAGGTCGTGAGGCGAGACACGGGGCGGCTAGGACCCAACTCGTCATGATTGCTTTGCGAAGTTCTTAATTAGATGGTTTGAATGACGAACTAGTTGTCCTGCTGTCACTTGAAGGAGTTGAATCCGAGGCAAATGAAATGGTTAGAGCTCATAAAGGATTATGGCATGAATTTGCAATACTACCCAGAAAATCTTGTGGCTTAGAGCATCTCCTTTGGCACCCCCAAAGCCACCCCCTTCCCTCAGGTCCAATGGGAGTCTGGCCAATAAAAAACCGTCCCCGGTGGCACCCCCATCGGTCTCTGCGGCCCGAAAATGTGTTTGACACCCCCGAGGCCACCCACAACTTTGAGGTGCTGCTCGAGGGCACCAGTCAAAGCCCGGATACACCCTCCGATGTATGGTCCTGCGTCTCATAGACACGTAGTGGCACCGCGATTAATGGCCGCGCAGGAGTCTGGTCAGCGAGTAATGGCGGCCACTTCGTCGGGCGGTTCCACATGCCTCGAACTAGGGTTAGATTATGTGAGTGGTGCCCGCGATGCATTTTATATTTAACTTTCATTCAAAATATTGTAAAATATAAAAAAAATGAATGGAATTTAAATTTCATTTTGGGAGCTGCAAGGTTTATGTGAAAGACTTGCAACAGGAGAATGGTGTGCTTTAATTGGAACATAACTTATCCAAAAAAAATCACTATCCAATGAAGCGTCTGCCAATTCCAGAAGGCATGCATACGGCTGTTATAATTGCAGAACAAGAACTGATATATCCATACATACCTGGCCGTGGCACCGTGGCAAGCAACAAGGGAGATCGATCACCGTGGCACGCCATGCAACGTTGTTGTCCGCTTGGTGTACTTAGCTAGCTTTGATTTTCTTAAGTGTCCACAGGACCACATCGTTTATCGTCATCCTCTCGTTGGGAGAGTTGCCGGAGGAGGGCAAACCTAGATCAAACACCGATGCAAGAAAGCCATCTTTCAAGGAAATTGAGAAGCCATGTACTAGTACGCCTTTTCAGCTCGCTCCATACGTTTTTATGGGAAGTGGACTTTTTAATGAATAATATAGATCTGGTTTACAATGGAAATTTATAGGGTGGGAGATGAGACATACATAACGCGGGTGGCTGGTCCATGAGTAATGGCGGCCATTTCGCCGGGCGATTTCACATGCCTCGAACTAGGGTTAGATTATGTTAGTGGTACCCGTGATGTCATTTAATATTTAAATTTCATTCAAAATATTGTAAAATATCAAAAACAAACTTGAATGAAATTTAAATTTCATTTTGGAAGCTGCACGGTTTATGTGAATAGTGCTCTAATTGGAACCTAACTTATCCAAATTTCATCACTATCCAGTGAAGCGTCTGCCAATTCCAGAAAGCATGCATACGGCTGTTATAATTGCAGAAGAACTGATATATCCATACATACCTGGTTGTGGCAAGCAACAAGGGAGATCGATGAACGTGACGCTATGCATTGATGTCCGCTTGGCGTACTTTAGACTATCCATAGTGGAAGTAATATAAATAGTAATATGCATATCACCTAAGCAAAAAAGATTATGTGGCAGCTAAATTATGTGAAGAGAGACAAATAGAGTAACATAGCTATACCGTAATATCCACCCCAAGGCAAAATGAGTTTACAACCTAATAAATACTATTATGCATGATACCACAAATAAGTTACTGCCCACTATAAAGGTAGGAACATAGGATAGTAACATAAGTATGTTCCACTCAATGTTACTCCCAACTATGATTTTCTTAAGACTACCCATAGTGGAGGTATCATAGGTGGTATCATGCATTCCATGCATGCAAAAGGTTGACGTGACACTATAATTAATAACGAGAGAGGAGGTGGTGATATCATAGGTAGATGCCGTAACATAACGCATTCCAATGCACAATGAGTTTATAAATCTAATAAATGTACTATGCATGGTACTATACATATTTTACTTTATACTATGAAGATAGTAACATAAACTAGTATCATGTGCATAATACCACTATATGTTACTTCCCACTATGAGCAGTCTAAGTGTCACAGGACCACATTGTTTATCGTCATCCTCACGTTGGAGAGTCGCCAGAGGAGGGCAAACCTAGCTCAAACACCGATGCTAGAAAGCCATTGTTCAAGGAAATTGAGAAGCCATTGACTAGTACGCCTTTTCAGCTTGGTCCATACGACCAAGATGATGACCTGTTTGTACTTGGTTGCAGATCTTTCCGCTGCAGGGGCCTTCTCTCAAAATTCTGGGATGATACAGGGCTCGGGAGATATTCATGTGTTATGGTTGTCTTAGGGTGTTCTAGGTGTTCATGGTCCTTTGGGATTGTGTTACAGTGTGCTTGTAAGGGTCAACAACTTTGTATTATTTCGTGATATGAATGCAGAAAATCTCAAAAAAAAAGAAAACAAAAGCTTGGTCCATACGTTTTTATGGGAAGTGGACTTTTTAATGAATAATATAGATCTGGTTTACAATGAAAACTTCTAGGGTGGGAGACGAGACATACATAACGGCCACAATCAGAAATTTAACACAATCTCAACGAGGTAAAAAAAAAACGAGGACCCAACTCGTCCACACCATAATATTTATGGACGTCCAAATAGCTATATAGGTCAAATGTATAACACGACCCACGCAGCCAACTCAGCATGTGGCTGCTATAAGCTAGTGCGCAATAAGAACAACTACATCCATACTTAGTTATTATAAATGTGATAATTGCAAGCAACGAGGGAGATCCATCTCACTGTGTTGTGTTATGGGATGTCGTTGCCGTCCGTTTTGCGTACTCGGCTTGGATTTTCTTCAGCGTCTTGACTACATCGTGCATCGATATCCTCTCGTCGGGAGAGTCGCTGGTGCAGAGCAAACCCAACTCGAATACCGATGAGAGAAGGTCATCATGCCTACAATGAGAAGAGCCATGTAATAGCCTGACATCGATGACTTGGACAAGCTCCGTAGGAAATGCCTGACAAACCCACTGCCTCAGGGTAACTTGCGCACCGAACATAGCATCGGTGGGCCTCCTTCCAGTGAAGACTTCAAGGAGCATGATTCCGTAGCTAAACACATCGCTTTTTCGTGATGCTTTTCCAAGCGATCCATACTCTGTTAAAGAAGAATATAAATTGGTATTTAGCTTACTTGATCATCCATGTTATTTTCACAGGAGACATAATGGTTTAACAAGTATTTGATATGGGAAAGTAACAACAGCTAGCAAATTAAGTACCTGGGGCCATGTACCCAATTGTTCCTGGCATGCACGCACTTGTCATGGAATTGTCATCGAAAAGCAACCTTGCAATGCCAAAGTCTGCCACATGTGCCGTCATATGCTCATCAAACAAAACATTGCTAGGCTTCAAGTCACAGTGTAAGATCAGCTCGTAGTGCTCATGGTGCAGATAATCCATTGCCATTGACACATCGAGCATGATGACCAATCTTTCAGTGAATCCTGGGCACTCTACGCTCTGAGACCGGTGTAGGATAGTCTCTAAGCTTCCATTTCGCATGTATGGAAGCACTATTGCTCTGAAGTCGAGGTTGGAACATGTGTTGTGTATCCTTATCAGGTTGCGATGTCGCGCCATGCGAAGCACTTGGCACTCAACGTCAAAACTTTGGATGGCTTTCTCAAGTTGCATATCAAAAACTTTTATTGCAACCACCAAATCACTACTTAGTTGGCCCTTAAAGACTTTTCCAAAGCTTCCCGACCCCAAAATGTTATCCTCACTGAAATTATTTGTAGCGTGGTTGAGCTCAACATAGGAGATAATCTCATGACCTATAATATCGGTTGTGTCAACGGACGAAGCTTCGTCCTCTCTCGTATAAAGTTTCTTTCGAAAGCATATGCATATGCTAATGACAATGGCACCAGCGGCTAATGTGAGTGTTGGGATTAGAAATCGAGGCAAGTGTCTATTACTTGAACGGGATCTATCATGGCATGGTGGAAATTGTAGCCGGGAGCGCCACATAGCCCAGCATTCCCAACCAAAGATTGCAAAGTGAGGATTGAGAAAACACCTCCCACGGGTATTTGTCCTTCTAGCCTATTGAATGACAGGTTCAAGGTAGTCAAGTAGGTAAAGTTGGTAAGAAAGATGGGAATGGTACCAGAGAGATTGTTAAAAGAGAGATCTAATGATGTTAAGCTTTTCAATTGTTTGAATTGCCCAGGAATTGAGCCTTTGAAGGAATTATTCGATAGATTTAGATAGGTTAGCATATTAAGTTTTCCAAATGTTTCTGGGATGCTTCCTGTCAATAGGTTGGAAGAAAGGTCCATTTGACACATTTTACCTAGATAAGGAACATCGGCTGATATTGCACCACAAAAAGAATTGTGAGAGAGACTTAGGCTAACAAGTTTATCTAGATGGAAAATGCTTGCGGGTATAGCCAAACTTAACTGGTTATTGGACATGTCGATGTTTACTAACGAACTAAGATTGCCAAAATTGTTTGGTATAGAGCCCGAGAACTTGTTAGATTGGAGATTTAACATTTCTAGACTGCTGAGCATGCCCATTTGTGTTGGTATATGGCCTAACATGTCATTGGCGGATAGATCAAGCCAAACAAGACTTTCCAACATACCTATAGATTCTGGGATTGGCCTGGTGAATAGGTTGTCTAGAAGATTTATCATTTCAAGGTTGCTTATGTTTGAAATTTGTACCGGAAGGCCACCTATTAACTTGTTGCCACCTGCCGCAAACATGAGTAGTCGTGAAGTGAGATTTCCTACACTGCTTGGAAGGAGGCCTGTGAAAGAATTTGTGTCTAGATAAATATGTTGGAGTTGTCTACACTTGGAAAGGTCCGACAAGAAGTCTAGATTTCCCATTAAATTATTTGTTGCCAAATAAAGCCTTTGTAGAGCTCTGTTTTCTCCAAGTGTTCTTGGTACTTGGCCGGACAACAGATTTTCTTGCAAAGCTAGTACATACAATTTCGATAAGTTGCCGAGGGAAGCTGGAATTCCACCTGCCAACTGATTGATTTCAAGATTTAAGTATGAGAGTTCTTGCATAAGACCTAATTCTCGTGGAATATTCCTGTTAGATTGCTAGAGGGGAGTTCTAGCCTTGTAAGTTTGGTGAGATTGCTAAGGGTTGGGATCGACCCAATAAGATGATTCAAACCCAAGGCAAGCTCTTCGAGATTTGACAATTTGGCTAACCATGTTGGCACAACATCCACAAAAGAATTTATACCCAAATCAATTACTTGTATGTACTGGCATGATGAAAGCCCTGATGGGAACCGGTCAGAAAATTTGTTATCAGCTAGATTAATAAATTGCAACATTGGGAGGCTGAAACTTTGATTGGTCGGAAATGTTCCAGTTAGGTTGCCGCTGCTCCCGAGCGCCATCACTATAGGAATGCCGATCTGTGCCGACGGCCAACCTCTGTGCCGACGGCTAAATGTCGGGGCCGTCGGCATAGACCCCCGGGGACAAAAAAATTGACACTCGGCTATGCCGACGGCAAAGCCGTCGGCACAGGTCCAGCAGGGTTGTGCCGACGGCTTTGCCGTTGGCATAGGTCCCTCTCATTTTTTTCAAATTTTCATTTAATATGCACTAGGCTATGCCGACGGCTTTGCCGTCGTCATAGGACTCTCTCATTTTTCTATTTTTCATTTATTATGAAATAAATCATATCTTTAAATCCGTAAATTAGAATTTAACAAATAAAATGTCTAAACAAATTAGAAAAGTGAGAGCAATCCAAATATGACATCCATATCATCATTTTCACCGCATATTACTTTTTGCAACATCTTTTTGGTACTTGCTTAATAAAAAAAGTCATTTTTGGCACTTAAAAAATGGAAAATGATATTTATAAAAATAATTTGAAAATTAGTGTTTGCCAACAATGTTTTCAATACCAAGACACACCTATGTATCAAATATGGACACATTATCACAAAATATGACACGATAATGGTCATAACTTGGTCATTTGAAGCGAAACATATACATGTTTATAGACGATTGACCTTTTGGTGAAGAAGTTTTTTGTAAACTTTATCAAAACTCAAGTTTATTATTTATCCTAGCAACTAGTACATATTAAAGTACTACATGCCAAAGGATTTCATTTTTTTACTATTTTTCACTTTCTTTTATTTTGTTGAAAAAAACGCTCAAAATGACCATTGTGTCTATTTATCAAAAGGGTTGCATTTTTCAAAACTATCAACGGTTGTGTTATGTAACCACTACTGGTGTATCATAAAATTAATTTTGTTAAAAGTTTAGAGCAAACTATCACATACTTGTAGTTCAAAATTCAATTACTTTCAGAAAATAGGCATAAAGTCATTCAAATAGGCGAAATTAGATAACAAACGAGAAAATTCCTAATATTTCTGGATTGTCCATAAAATATGGTCTACTTTGTGTGATAACCGGAAGGGTGCCATTTTCCACCGTATTTGTTGTAGTTGCTTCACAAAAAATATCATTTTTACAATTAAAAAATGATAAATGATATTTATAAAAATAATTTGAAAATCTCAGTTCTGCAACATTGTTTGTCATACCAAGACACACCTATGTGTCAAATATGGGCACATTATCACAAACTATGGCACGGGGATGATTATAACTTGGTCATTTGATTAGAAACATATACATGTTATAGATGATTGACCTTTTTGTGAAGAAGTTTTTTGTAAACTTTGTCAAAACTCAAGTTTATCGTTTATCCTAGCAACTAGTACATATGAAAGTACTCCATGCCAAAGGATTTCATTTTTTGACTATTTTTTCACATAAAATTCAATTATTTTCGGGAAATAGGCATAAAGTCATTTTTTTTAAATATGTTACAAGAAGTCATATACATGATGAAATAGATTATATAAATGTCACATTTGGATTCCTCTCACTGTTCTAATCGATTTTGACATTTTATTTGTTAAATTTTGATTTACGTATTTAAAGATATGAATTTTTCCATATTAATGTAAAGAGGAGAAAATAAAGTAAAATAAATTTTATTGTTGTTTATTCACAAAATATTATTACATAATTATTGTTATTCATTCAAACAAATTTTAAATTTTAAACAATAAAAAGTGTAACATCATGACACATGGGTTAACAAGGTTGATAAGATAATAATAGCGGTAAGTTCTAACATCTCATTTAGTAGTTAATTTGAAAGGAACTCAGAAGTTAAGCGTGCCTGAGCTGGAGCAATTTCAGGATGGGTGACCGAACGGGAAGTTTGACCAAGCTAAGTACTTTGACCTATGATTAAGTGTGTGGCTAAGTGGTACATTCGAAATTTGAAAAAAGCAAAAAATGGAAAATTCGGAATAGAATTGAAAAAATATATTATTTTTTTACAAATAATTGTGAAAAATAATTTTGGAAAACAATATGCCGACGGACTATATGCCTACGGTCAGAAAATTTGTTATCAGCCAGATTAATAAATTGCAACATTGGGAGGCTGAAACTTTGATTGGTCGGAAATGTTCCAGTTAGGTTGCCGCTGCTCCCGAGCGCCATCACTATAGGAATGCCGATCTGTGCCGACGTCCAACCTCTGTGCCTACGGCTAAATGTCGGGGCCGTCGGCATAGACCCCCGGGGACAAAAAAAATTGACACTCGGCTATGCCGACGGCAAAGCCGTCGGCACAGGTCCAGCAGGGCTGTGCCGACGGCTTTGCCGTTGGCATAGGTCCCTCTCATTTTTTCAAATTTTCATTTAATATGCACTAGGCTATGCCGATGGCTTTGCCGTCGTCATAGGTCCCTCTCATTTTTCTATTTTTCATTTATTATGAAATAAATCATATCTTTAAATCCGTAAATTAGAATTTAACAAATAAAATGTCTAAACAAATTAGAAAAGTGAGAGCAATCCAAATATGACATCCATATCATCATTTTCACTGCATATTACTTTTTGCAACATCTTTTTGGTACTTGCTTAACAAAAAAAGTCATTTTTGGCACTTAAAAAATGGAAAAGGATATTTATAAAAATATTTTGAAAATAAGTGTTTGCCAACAATGTTTTCAATACCAAGACACACCTATGTATCAAATATGGACACATTATCACAAAATATGACACGATAATGGTCATAACTTGGTCATTTGAAGCGAAACCTATACATGTTTATAGACGATTGACCTTTTGGTGAAGAAGTTTTTTGTAAACTTTATCAAAACTCAAGTTTATTATTTATCCTAGCAACTAGTACATATTAAAGTACTACATGCCAAAGGATTTCATTTTTTTACTATTTTTCACTTTCTTTTATTTTGTTGAAAAAAACGCTCAAAATGACCATTGTGTCTATTTATTAAAAGGGGTTGCATTTTTCAAAACTATCAACGGTTGTGTTATGTAACCACTACTGGTGTATCATAAAATTAATTTTGTTAAAAGTTCAGAGCAAACTATCACATACTTGTAGTTCAAAATTCAATTACTTTCGGAAAATTGGCATAAAGTCATTCAAATAGGCGAAATTAGATAACAAACGAGAAAATTCCTAATATTTCTGGATTGTCCATAAAATATGGTCTACTTTGTGTGATAACCGGAAGGGTGCCATTTTCCACCGTATTTCTTGTAGTTGCTTCACAAAAAATGTCATTTTTACAATTAAAAAATGATAAATGATATTTATAAAAATAATTTGAAAGTTCTGCAACATTGT
Organism: Poa pratensis; assembly: GCA_947311845.1. NCBI lineage: Eukaryota > Viridiplantae > Streptophyta > Magnoliopsida > Poales > Poaceae > Poa > Poa pratensis. Next base: position 1,465,269 of record CAMZMU010000124.1, read on the forward strand.
TTGTCATACCAAGACACACCTATGTATCAAATATGGGCACATTATCACAAACTATGGCACGAGGATGATTATAACTTGGTCATTTGATTAGAAACCTATACATGTTATAGATGATTGACCTTTTTGTGAAGAAGTTTTTTGTAAACTTTGTCAAAACTCAAGTTTATCGTTTATCCTAGCAACTAGTACATATGAAAGTACTCCATGCCAAAGGATTTCATTTTTTGACTATTTTTTCACATAAAATTCAATTACTTTCAGGAAATAGGCATAAAGTCATTTTTCTAAAATATGTTACAAGAAGTCATATACATGATGAAATAGATTATATAAATGTCATATTTGGATTCCTCTCACTGTTCTAATCGATTTTTACATTTTATTTGTTAAATTTTGATTTACGTATTTAAAGATATGAATTTTTCCATATTAATGTAAAGAGGAGAAAATAAAGTAAAATAAATTTTATTGTTGTTTATTCACAAAATATTATTACATAATTATTGTTATTCATTCAAACAAATTTTAAATTTTAAACAATAAAAAGTGTAACATCATGACACATGGGTTAACAAGGTTGATAAGATAATAATAGCAGTAAGTTCTAACATCTCATTTAGTAGTTAATTTGAAAGGAACTCAGAAGTTAAGCGTGCCTGGGCTGGAGCAATTTCAGGATGGGTGACCGAACGGGAAGTTTGACCAAGCTAAGTACTTTGACCTATGATTAAGTGTGTGGCTGAGTGGTACATTCGAAATTTGAAAAAAGCAAAAAATGGAAAATTCGGAATAGAATTGAAAAAAAAAATATATTTTTAAAAAAAATAATTGTGAAAAATAATTTTGGAAAACAATAATTTTGGTATATATATACATGGAACGACCTCCATTTATTTTTCGCGATGCAGGACGCCGAGAGGGGGGAGGTAAGCTCTCACATCGAGTCATGGCAGAAGATGAAGAAGAAGAAGCGCGATCTATCGAAGCCTCAGCCCTAGCTTCCTGAGTACTACAACAATGCCGACAAGAACTTGGAGACGTACTCCGCGACGGTCCAGGCTTTTCACCCGGAGGTGGATGACCCCTTGAGCCAGGAGGTCGACGAGAGGTCGTTGGTCCTCTCGGGGCATGGAAGGCCGCATGGCCGTGATCTCTTTCTTCATAATGTGGTCAGGCCTTCCATGAGCTTCACGCAGGCAAAAGCTACCCTCCCTGACGGCAGCCCCCTTATCGCGCCTCGTCCACGGCCTCGTCGACCCACTTCCACCGATGTAAGTTTTTCTCATTTTCATCATCTTTCCGACATTCGTTCCTGCATGGCTAAGTTGATAGTTCCATACCATATTTTCAAAATTGTAGCCCGATCTTGAGGAAGCCTACGCTGCCGCTCATGCGGAGTATCAGGTGGCCTATGCCCAGTGGCTGGAGACGAATACATCGTACTCCTCGTATCAAAAGTCGTTCCGTGAGGTAAGTTTCAACCTTTATTTTTGTCTAATACGACAAGTCCCACTTCCCTAGTTTTAACCTTTATCTCGGCAACGTCTAACATCTAAACTATGTTGCAGTCGGTGCTGAACTTTTTCGCCACTGGAGTTCGGGTCCCCCCTTCTACGGCGGAGCCTCTGGAGCCGGGGCCGTGTCCACGGTTTCCATCGAAGGACGAGTCCGCTCTCACCTACTACTCATCGACCCCGGTAAGTTTGATGCCAAACCACTGGTTACCGCTTTCCTTTGCCTCGCAAGTTGCTAACTCTTGCTCAAACTTGTAGGGAACGGGATGCTCGGCGGAGAACCCGCACTTTGGTCGTGCTTCTCCTAGTGCCTCGCCGGGTTCGCGTGCGATGGTGAGGTTTGATGCTGATCCCTCGCCTGGTGCTGCGCCGGGTTCGCGTGATATCACACCGGTACATGCCGGTGGTCCTTCTCCTGGTGCTTCTGGTGGTGCTTCGACTTCTCCTGGTGCTTCGCCTTCTTCTGGTGGTTCTACTGCTGCGCCGAGCCGTCGATCACCTATTCTCACCCGGGGAGATATGGGGTACACCCCGTCGCCGCCGCAATAGATGTAGGGCTTCATGATCTAGACATCTACCTATGTACGATGATGGTCCTATGTGTGTATCCACTTTGATGATATTGCTTCAGATATTGTGCTTGTGCTTGTGATAATATTGCTTCAGATAATATTAATTTTATTTGCTGGAAAACGAGCTACCGCAACCAAACTGGGAAAAAAAATTCTGGGACCAACCTGTGCCGACGGTATTCCCGTTGGCACAGGTGCGGCACTATGACCAAATGGTCAGGATCACCGTCGGCACAGGATCGTCCCAGGACGTCCCAGGAGCGGCCACGTGTGCACCTATGCCGACAGTACTACCGTCGGCACAGCTGTGCAGCGAGCTCGCCCACAGTGGGGCCCACAGTACCCTACGCCGACGGATTTTGTGCCGACGGGCCTTTTTAACCATAGGCGTTGCCTGTGCCGATGGGGAAACGCTGTGCCGACGGGCGAAGAAGCTGTGCCTACGGGCACCTACGCCGACGACCCTGTGCCGACGGTCACCGTCGCCACAGCCCTGTGCCGACGGGGAAGGAGGCTGTGCCGACGGTTTTCCACCGTCGGCCCAGAGGGCGCGTCCCGTAGTGGATACTGGAAAGAAGAAAATGTAAAACATTGTATTCTACAACCATCGTAAATATCATGTTAGATACAATATCGCGTGCGCAGAATTTATGGGAGAGCAGGTATTCTTATTGTTTCCAAAAATAGCATCACGTCATATATTCTATGCGGTCATTTACTTGTAAGTCAAATTACTGAAGTATACATATATTATGGATATATCATTGGTAAAATGGTCATGATCTGCTGATAACGATTTCCTTAAGTAGAACTATTAAAATCTATTAACTTGTGATTTGTTCTGACACAATTATGATGATATGGTGGTTAGAACTTCTCGAATATCTATCTTTTTCAATCACATGTCCTCGTGTACCACACTTTGATATTACATATTTTTGTGTGATATGAATAGTTAAAACTACGATGAAGGATTATAAAGTAACCATCTATTTAACTTTAGAATCCCCTTTGTCCTGATACCATGATCTCGTGTTGATTCTTAAAGATGAAACATATCAATGAATTTAAAAGGCAACAACACTAAATTGTAAGCATGTCGAGAACAATCCAACATGTCTTGTCCGCCTTGAAAATATGGAGATGTATAATTTTGCTTGCATACATATACAAATTGGACCATGTTTCAAGGTTTACTATCATTACAGGTAAGACGTGCATCCATGAGAAAAATATTCACTAAAAGGTTTTTAAACAGTTCATTAAAAAAGTTTTTAAACATTTGTATCTCATTTTATGTTTTGTATGCTCAAATTATAAATGTAGTTGGCTTGAGAATCAATTTGTGATTGGCTGGTTAGTACGGTGGTTGTACCCGTAGTTCATCGGTGGACAAAATCTTCTTTGGACACATCAAGTGTGTCATTAAGCCTGAAAATTCTTTCAGTGGATGTCACGCCCCGAGACCCGGCCTGGTAGAATGACAGCCGCCGCGCGCCTATAGACCCGAAAGTCTATACACGCGCAAGGCTAGAGAAGCAGGATAAACCAGCACAGTGGATCTCAACAGCTCTTTACTCATTTTACAAGATTATTTAGATTTACATAAATTCGCTAGTCGCATTCCACCCAACTGGTCCAGCCTACTCCTCGAGTACAACGACGTCTTCCGCTGCGCACTCTGATATATAAGAAAAACAGGGAAAACAAGGGTGAGTACAAATAAATCGTACTCAGCAAGTAAATACTTTATTAAGCAACAAAAGATTAGAGTATCGAATACAGTAATAACGGCCTTACTGTATTTTAGTCAAATATCAATGAACAAAATAAATAAAACATCGACGAAACTTGAGTTGGAAGAACAAATCATCCACCAAGGAATATAGAGTTAAGGATGGTGAATGAGCATGTATCGGTATCACACATAACAGCAAGGTTCCCTACCCGGAACTCACAGTGGTGAATATTCACGCTTTTACACTCTTAAGAGGGGTACTGCGACGTCAACAGCCTCGACCAGAGCCACACAGGCTCCAGAACGAGCAGAGCCCTTTTACCCGCTAAGACACCGGACACCCTGACCTACTCATGTCGATCGCTCCTACGGATCCATCACCGACATTTTCCATTCAAGGGCCGTCCCTCGCGGAGAACTCAGACTGTCCCATACCAGAACTGCGACCGGTACAATACGTTTGCCGTCGTGACACCAATACGGAAAGAGATCAAGATATGATACAATCACTGGAATGAGATCAAACAGATATACTCAACAGGATATTCTCAGACTCCTCATGAGCTCCTGCGGAGTATTCGGATTTAATCAAGACAGAGAGAGAAACTCATCTCCCTCTGGTACCACAATGATCAACAAGGAGATCAACAAGATCGGTGCATGTAGAAGTACAAGCACCACAACGAATTAATAACAAGACAGAGACTAGAAGTAGCAAAGCTACGACCAGAAGTCAAAGGACTAGCAAAGTAAATACTTGCAGGAATCAACAGAGTAGTAAAGCATCCACTTGCCTCAATCGCTAGATTAAATCCATGCCAGCTTGGTACTCTCATCGATCAGCGGTACACAGATATCTGTAGCTTTGAATCAGCATCTTCCTCTCGGTACTTCTTCTCGGCATCTCGGCATCACGGTCTGCATCTCTCGCGACATGACGTAGCTCCTCGCCGGTTACCGCATGCCAGAGCTCGCTGGCTTTCTCTCGCCGCCGCCGCTAAATCTCTACGTCTCTAATCTCTCTCTCTTTTCTGCCTCTCGATCGATGTCGTCGTCGCTAGCTCTCTGTCTCGATGGGCGTTGTGTGGAGTGAGGAAAGTACAGCAGCAGCAGCTCTACAACTATTTATATATAGGAGAGATGATCGGTGCTGGCCTAAATATCTGACCGCTTTGCCGACTGATCCGTCGACGCTGAGCATGCAGGAAGTCCACGCAAGGGCCAGGCTATGACTCAGCCACTAGGATGCTGCCAACAAGGCATGTGATGGCCCACGTAGGGCCCACTTGGGAAGCCGACTTCCACTCTTCCTTGTCCAACACAACTCCCTCTTGTCTAAATATCTGAAGCAACGTTGATCCTTGCTGAGGTATTCTCTCACGTAATGCATGGTGCAAAACATCTATGCATGCACGTACTTTTCTAACTTGCTCCATCGGTTGATCAGGTAAAAAGACTAGCACATAAAAAGGATTAAAATCACTTTTAAACATAAGAGGTTTCCAGAAACCAAAATAATTAGTAGTAAAAATATTATTTTATTTAAAATAATTAATAACCCAAAAATACGGGGTATCACAGTGGAGGTACATTCTCATCGCTCGTCAAAATATGTTTTGGATTTAGCCCCTCGTGTATCATTAAGATGAAATATATTTGTCTCGGGGATTTTCTCGTGGATTGTTTGAAACCATGAAATTTAGCTTTACAAACATTTGTAGGATTTTGGCGGTTGTGTTGGTCCGATGGAAGTTCTTTTTGAATTACAGAGCTTCCCGCTCCAGATTTGTGTGTGAAGGAAGTTGAATAAATTTTCATTTTTATTTACTTAATCATGTACACAGTTGTAAATGATCTTGTTATACTAATAGTTTTCTCTGAGCGATTTTACGTGAATAGTTCGACTAATGTGATGACTCCATTAATCATGAAGTTCAGCTATATGATTCGTTGGTAGCCATTCTGCGACTGTGTTGGCCCAATGGAAGGTTTTTCCGCATTAAGGAGCTTCCCGCTCCAGATTTTGGTCTGATGGAAGTTGAAGGATTTTTCATTATTAACTAATCATGCGTACAATTATACGATAATGATTTTACACTCAAATTCTTTTGTGCAAAACACGTCTTGCCACCACGTACCTGTACCAAGCTGTTTTTTTCCTCAATAAAAAAGCTGTTTATTTAAAACCACCACGTTCAACCTGGTTGAGTTATTTTCTCCTATTGAGAACTACCAGGCTGTTTTTATTTTCTTTTAAGCTTTCCTGATATTATGGTCCTAGGAAGGTGGTGGACTTGATTTTTCCGTTCAGTGGTGGATGATTGGACGTTTGGATCTCTAAATTAGCAGAGTCCATGCCCAACACGCTATCATGTATACAATAAAAATTGTTTTACATGTCCATCACGATTCTTGGCTGCTAATAAGTTTTGGCCGGACCCCGCTTCTTTTTCTTAAGATGGGACATAGATGGATCGAGGTAGGAGATGAATATGACATGTGGGTCCGCTAGTCAGTGAGACAATAATTATTTTCGTCTGGGATGTTCCTTTTCCCGGTATGCCAAACAGCTCCAGGTTTAATTTAAACCGGGATTCAATAGTTTAGGGTGCAAACGACCGGGATTTTAACTTTAGGGTTCGATTTGTCCAACCTCTACGATTTAAAGGTTGAAAATGGACTATTTCCGCGTGGTGCGTGTCATGTAACGTGTTAGGTGCTTTGTACGTGAATTTTTTGTGTCTATCTTTCTTTAAATCTAAGCCATTAATTATATATCTAACTGTATAAATAATTCTGATGATGTGGATTAACGTGGTGTCTCGAAAAACTAACTCATTTTGCTTTTTGTATATAATATAATAGATTTTCGTGGTACCAGGAATGCAATGTCAAAAACAAGGATATCAAGATGGTACGCCTAGAGGGTGGCGTCAAGAAAGAACAACTTGCCAACGCAAAACAAAAAAAACAGTGAGAGGTGAAATGTCATTACGAACCAGCTTGGTCCCCGCAAAAAAAAAAACAGCTTGGTCCCGATGCCAACTGCTCCACGTCCAGTGCTCATGTCGGATAGTTGAACCAATTTTGAGCCAACTCGGTGAATGTCAGCAGCTCTGTGGCAAGAGGAGATGAAGAAGATTCATGCTTCCTTATCATTCTGCCAAACAAATCATCAAATGCCAGTGAGATATGTTAGCTGAGGCTGGTTCAACGGCAACCTTGGGTCCAAGAATCTTAAGCTTTGGCATCATCCAGAGTGTCTAGGAGATTGTCAACACTCGGTCACATGCTGCTTAGAGCATCTCCACTAGAGCGCAACGTCCAAAGACTTTTGTGTCGTGCCAGACAGATTTTTGTCCCCACTCGCAATGCCCAAACACGAATTGGATTCGACACGGCCCAGTTTTTGTCCGGCAAATCCAACTCACGTCCTCATTTTGGGTAGATCTCGGGCGGCCCCGGACGTAACGGAGCGCGACGCCACGTACCCCTCCAACGCGCGGGTCACGCCTGTCAGCGACACATGCGACTTCAACCGTCGTGGTTCGACTCGTTTTCACAGCCGGCGGCGCCAGTGAGCCGTCACTGCAGAGCGCCTTTTCGAGTGCAGCGGCGTTCATGTCACCACCTTCCGGCGGCCATAAAAGGCCTCGCCTCGCCGCCCCCATCCTCACACACGCCTTCTTCTCTCACTCGCCTCTGTCCCGCCACCGAACCAAGAACTCTCCCGCCACCGCGGACTAGAGATGGCCGGCACTAGAAGCGCACTGGAGGCGCAGCGGCGAACGGCTTTGGGCCGCACACCCTCCTCCGGGAACAGACGAAGGCGCTACAGGAGAACAGCTACCCGATGCCGCCCGACATGTGCGCCCCACACTGTTCGGCGGTTTCAGTCGACGGCATTTCGGTGTCGCGCCCGCTGACGCGGGCGAACCGCGACTTCTGTGCCGAGATGATCAACCACTACTGGCACGAGCTCACGCTGGAAGAGCACGATGACCGGCCCGCGGTGGGACCCAGAGCTCCTGGCGAATTTCACCCGTTACAAAGCAACGTTCCAACGCCTCTTCGACGAGGAGATGAACCGCTGGGATGGCACTGGGCGGGCGCCGCAGGACAAGAACGTCGCCGGGCGCGAGACGTTCTGGGGGGCACGCTCGACGCCGTCATGGAGCACATCCGCAACAGCGGATCGCTGCTCCAGACACCGGTGGTTCCTCCCCTCCTCCTCCTCCGGTGAACCTGTGGGCACCGTGCGCGTCGGCGTCACGCTCGGTGTCCTCCTGCTCCCGCTCGGTGGCCTCCCCCTCTCGTGCCTGCACCTCGCCTCTGCTCACGCCGAAGCCGGAGCAGATGAAGGTCAAGGCGGAGCCGACGCTAATGCTGCTCATGGTCGAGCTCATGGCGCTGCAGGCGGGCGTGGGCGACGACGCCATCGCCAATGCCGTCGGAGCCGCGTTCTTCGACGACGTGCCCCCGCTCGATGGGCCGGCTTCCTGCGTGTGGTCGGTGTGCGAGCACGCCAAGACTAAGGACGATGCAGGCACCAGCCGCGTCAAGGAGGAGGACGGCGGCGCAAGCGGTGTCAAGGCGGAAGAGGAGGAAGATTACGCCGCCTTTGAGGAGCTCTACCGCCGCTACGCCGCCACCATTAAATTAGATTAGGGTTAGATTTAAATTTCGTCAATGTTCAACTCAAAATTGTAACTATCCTAAAATTTGAATGAAATCCTCGAATTTTAAAGTTACGAATTAATGTTTGGACGCAACGAGTGGGAAAGAACGGCGTCCAAAGCAAACGACTAATCCAGGTAATAGTCCCAATGACATTATCAGAAAGACTTTCGACTGCCATTTGGTATCAGTCAGATGCTCTTATTTAACTTAGGTGACGCGGAAGACATATATGCGAGGGATACAGCTCCATGACGCCGAGTTTAAAGCCTCCACATATAGCAGTCCTGCCTCTCGTTCCTTTTCTTTTTATCTCTCAAGTCGTCAATATATTCTTCGTGAGCGAATGCAGCAGTGGCTAGATTCATAGAATCAATTATGAACTTTGTAACGAAAATATTTTTGCTGGCTTTTACATTGAAAATGGAAAATAGACAGTAGATGTCTTCCCTACTGTATGAGCTTCAAAAAAAAGTGTCATGTATATGCTTTTCGCCGAGTTGGAACAAAATATATTGAAACGAAGCATGGATGAAAGTAGAACACACCCTGTATGAAGTACTTTTCTGATAATTTTATTTAATGAAATGGCCGAGTAAAACTAAACCAAACCAACAATATTTTTTTTGCTAAATCTCTGCTAGCTGTTTTTCATTTCGTGCACAGTCGTTTTTCTGGCCAAAATCATACTGTTGTCAAGATTACGCTGGCTGTATCCTCCGGATAGCGTATCACGGATGCAGGGCTTTTGCTTGGTTTCTTTTGGATTTGGATGCAACGCCAGGTTTGCTGTTCGTTAGAGCATCTTAGCAGATCACTTAAAGACTCAAGAACTAAAATAGTGCCGGGGAGCCAAGAAAACTTAAGCACGCCTTGCTTAGGCCGTCGCAGTGGTGCTGCTCGGCTAGCGCCAGGATCGTCGCCACCGTGCGCACGCCGATGTACTTGCATAGCTTGTCCTCACAAATAGTCTTCAGCCTCTCCATGCTATACCTGTCGGCCGCAACTAGCAAATGCTGGAACATGACATCTTCTTCTTCCTTGTCTGTCCCTGCTAAGGAGTCGGTGTACACATGACAAAACAGAGCAACGCCTTGAACACCTGTGCCTCCATGTCATGTATGTGCACGGTGTCATTGCTCTCCTTCATGTCGCCGAAGAGCATCGCGCTGAAGACCGGCGATCGGGCGGCGAGCACGCACCGGTGCGCTGCGAAGGTCTCACCGGCAACCTCAAAAACCACGTCGGCACCCTTCTCGGTCTTGAGGAGATCGCCAAGGTGCTTGTGCAGGTCAGATGGGGCCACGGAGACGAATGTTGGAGGAGTGCTAACCTCGGGCAGATCCTCTGTGCGGTAATCGCTGATGACGACGACATCGCACCTGAGGGTGAAAGAATCGTCCTTGAGATGCTCCGACTTGTCCATGTCTGCCCTTTTGATGAACCTCCAAGTCCCCCAGCCATTCTGGCAAGTGTAGTCCTTCACAGTCGCTGACGATGCCAATGAAGATGCTTGGTCCTTGACCTCGCCGGCGAAAGAGAACTTGTGTTGCGCCTTCACCGCCTTGGTAAGATTGTCCTCGAGAACAAGGAGCAGGGATATGTAGTCTGCGCACTCTGCGTTGTGGCCGTTGGGGTGGTAATCGATATGCCATTGGTGCCCGCAGAGGGAGAAAGGGCGGGATTGGATCTTATCTCCATTGGGCATGCCCTTGGTGAGGGAGTAACCGTCGATCTTGAGAAGGTGGTGCCCGCTGGATGTAGCGGCGACGATGGCGGAGGCGGACCGTGAAGGGTTGCCGGCGGCGGCCGACATGGCGAACCTGGTCGGGGAGATGAAGCTTGGCCGCCGTCTCCGGCGCAGATCGGTCGCTGATTCCGGTGGAACTGCTGCTACTATGCTAGTGGTAGCGGAGAATGGGGAAATGGTCTTTTTTTTTTCTGTTTGAGATGAAGAATGGGGACGGAATGGGAGAAGAAAACCGACTGGCCGGCCGCCGCCTCGGTCGGGTGCTAGGTTTCCTTGAACCGCCAGTGTTTCCTTTTCACCGCCAGTAGCGAACCATACCGAGCTATCGCGCAGCCCCCGCGAGGATATGGGCCGGGCCATCTACCTTTCCTCAACGGTTTTCTGTATAAAGTTTTTTTTCATTTTCTATATGATTTTTTAATTGTTCTAAAAAAATGTTTTAATATACTAGTACAACTGCACGTGCAACGCACGTCTATATAATACTTGTTTTGCGACGTACTAATTTATATCTATACTGACTAAATTAAACCCCTATGTGAAATTTATGTGGATAAAGATGGGATTCTATGTTGATAATATCATTGATTTTTAATTTTAAGTACAGTTGGTCGTTAAAAGTTTTAATTGTGATATACCACATGGAAACTTTGATGTATATGTTTTTCAAACAGTCATTGTCAATCTTATGTATATGTGAGCAGGAAACGGGAGTTAAGCCAGAACAAACAAAACATATTTACATGATCTTGTTCTAAGTAATATGAAAAGGCACAGCCGCACCCAATCACATAATGTGGGAACCAATATGTAGAAGACACTTCCATTTGTTATTTGTACTCCATTATATGTCAGCGCCTTCTCCTCCTCTACAACGAAGAACAGATAATTTAGAAGTGAACTACATGAAAAAATGAATTTAGAAGTGTCTATTGTTTTATGCAAAGTGAACTGACATTTGAGTCTTGTCTTCACAAAAACTGTAATTGAGAAGCCAAACAAAAGATGAAAATTTAGAATTGTCAGTTGCAAAAAAAAACCTAGCACACTACCGTAAATTATGGCGAGAATGGATTTCATGAGTGCTTCTAAATGATTTTTTAATTGTTCTAAAAATTTGTTTTTAATATATCATGAATATTGTTTTGTATAAAGATTTTTATTATTATCTATAGAAAAAAATTCTAGGAACATTTTATTAGATATATGTATGGACATTTATATAGATGCATATGTACATTTATTCATGCATGTATGGACATTTATTTTCGACATATGTAGACATGTAGCACAACAGCAGATGGCCACAACACAAATAACATCAGATAGCTATTCAGAGTTTCGATCTACATAAAATATGAGGTGATGATGTAAATCATGAGGGTGGTGATGGTACTGTTGATGGACATGGGGATGAATATGTACAGTCCTCCCCATGCCAAGGAGGTGATGGTGTGGACGAAAGTTGTGATTCCTCCTTGGAGGCGACATCGGGATAACATGATATGCCCTCTCACAAAGAAGGAGAAAACTTTCATGTTCGCCGACGCTTCCGAGAATTCTTGTAAAAATATGGCGTAACGTTTTCCACGAGACGAATGCGTTAGTGAAAAGGAGGTCGTGAGGCGAGACACGGGGCGGCTAGGACCCAACTCGTCATGATTGCTTTGCGAAGTTCTTAATTAGATGGTTTGAATGACGAACTAGTTGTCCTGCTGTCACTTGAAGGAGTTGAATCCGAGGCAAATGAAATGGTTAGAGCTCATAAAGGATTATGGCATGAATTTGCAATACTACCCAGAAAATCTTGTGGCTTAGAGCATCTCCTTTGGCACCCCCAAAGCCACCCCCTTCCCTCAGGTCCAATGGGAGTCTGGCCAATAAAAAACCGTCCCCGGTGGCACCCCCATCGGTCTCTGCGGCCCGAAAATGTGTTTGACACCCCCGAGGCCACCCACAACTTTGAGGTGCTGCTCGAGGGCACCAGTCAAAGCCCGGATACACCCTCCGATGTATGGTCCTGCGTCTCATAGACACGTAGTGGCACCGCGATTAATGGCCGCGCAGGAGTCTGGTCAGCGAGTAATGGCGGCCACTTCGTCGGGCGGTTCCACATGCCTCGAACTAGGGTTAGATTATGTGAGTGGTGCCCGCGATGCATTTTATATTTAACTTTCATTCAAAATATTGTAAAATATAAAAAAAATGAATGGAATTTAAATTTCATTTTGGGAGCTGCAAGGTTTATGTGAAAGACTTGCAACAGGAGAATGGTGTGCTTTAATTGGAACATAACTTATCCAAAAAAATCACTATCCAATGAAGCGTCTGCCAATTCCAGAAGGCATGCATACGGCTGTTATAATTGCAGAACAAGAACTGATATATCCATACATACCTGGCCGTGGCACCGTGGCAAGCAACAAGGGAGATCGATCACCGTGGCACGCCATGCAACGTTGTTGTCCGCTTGGTGTACTTAGCTAGCTTTGATTTTCTTAAGTGTCCACAGGACCACATCGTTTATCGTCATCCTCTCGTTGGGAGAGTTGCCGGAGGAGGGCAAACCTAGATCAAACACCGATGCAAGAAAGCCATCTTTCAAGGAAATTGAGAAGCCATGTACTAGTACGCCTTTTCAGCTCGCTCCATACGTTTTTATGGGAAGTGGACTTTTTAATGAATAATATAGATCTGGTTTACAATGGAAATTTATAGGGTGGGAGATGAGACATACATAACGCGGGTGGCTGGTCCATGAGTAATGGCGGCCATTTCGCCGGGCGATTTCACATGCCTCGAACTAGGGTTAGATTATGTTAGTGGTACCCGTGATGTCATTTAATATTTAAATTTCATTCAAAATATTGTAAAATATCAAAAACAAACTTGAATGAAATTTAAATTTCATTTTGGAAGCTGCACGGTTTATGTGAATAGTGCTCTAATTGGAACCTAACTTATCCAAATTTCATCACTATCCAGTGAAGCGTCTGCCAATTCCAGAAAGCATGCATACGGCTGTTATAATTGCAGAAGAACTGATATATCCATACATACCTGGTTGTGGCAAGCAACAAGGGAGATCGATGAACGTGACGCTATGCATTGATGTCCGCTTGGCGTACTTTAGACTATCCATAGTGGAAGTAATATAAATAGTAATATGCATATCACCTAAGCAAAAAAGATTATGTGGCAGCTAAATTATGTGAAGAGAGACAAATAGAGTAACATAGCTATACCGTAATATCACACCCCAAGGCAAAATGAGTTTACAACCTAATAAATACTATTATGCATGATACCACAAATAAGTTACTGCCCACTATAAAGGTAGGAACATAGGATAGTAACATAAGTATGTTCCACTCAATGTTACTCCCAACTATGATTTTCTTAAGACTACCCATAGTGGAGGTATCATAGGTGGTATCATGCATTCCATGCATGCAAAAGGTTGACGTGACACTATAATTAATAACGAGAGAGGAGGTGGTGATATCATAGGTAGATGCCGTAACATAACGCATTCCAATGCACAATGAGTTTATAAATCTAATAAATGTACTATGCATGGTACTATACATATTTTACTTTATACTATGAAGATAGTAACATAAACTAGTATCATGTGCATAATACCACTATATGTTACTTCCCACTATGAGCAGTCTAAGTGTCACAGGACCACATTGTTTATCGTCATCCTCACGTTGGAGAGTCGCCAGAGGAGGGCAAACCTAGCTCAAACACCGATGCTAGAAAGCCATTGTTCAAGGAAATTGAGAAGCCATTGACTAGTACGCCTTTTCAGCTTGGTCCATACGACCAAGATGATGACCTGTTTGTACTTGGTTGCAGATCTTTCCGCTGCAGGGGCCTTCTCTCAAAATTCTGGGATGATACAGGGCTCGGGAGATATTCATGTGTTATGGTTGTCTTAGGGTGTTCTAGGTGTTCATGGTCCTTTGGGATTGTGTTACAGTGTGCTTGTAAGGGTCAACAACTTTGTATTATTTCGTGATATGAATGCAGAAAATCTCAAAAAAAAAAGAAAACAAAAGCTTGGTCCATACGTTTTTATGGGAAGTGGACTTTTTAATGAATAATATAGATCTGGTTTACAATGAAAACTTCTAGGGTGGGAGACGAGACATACATAACGGCCACAATCAGAAATTTAACACAATCTCAACGAGGTAAAAAAAAAACGAGGACCCAACTCGTCCACACCATAATATTTATGGACGTCCAAATAGCTATATAGGTCAAATGTATAACACGACCCACGCAGCCAACTCAGCATGTGGCTGCTATAAGCTAGTGCGCAATAAGAACAACTACATCCATACTTAGTTATTATAAATGTGATAATTGCAAGCAACGAGGGAGATCCATCTCACTGTGTTGTGTTATGGGATGTCGTTGCCGTCCGTTTTGCGTACTCGGCTTGGATTTTCTTCAGCGTCTTGACTACATCGTGCATCGATATCCTCTCGTCGGGAGAGTCGCTGGTGCAGAGCAAACCCAACTCGAATACCGATGAGAGAAGGTCATCATGCCTACAATGAGAAGAGCCATGTAATAGCCTGACATCGATGACTTGGACAAGCTCCGTAGGAAATGCCTGACAAACCCACTGCCTCAGGGTAACTTGCGCACCGAACATAGCATCGGTGGGCCTCCTTCCAGTGAAGACTTCAAGGAGCATGATTCCGTAGCTAAACACATCGCTTTTTCGTGATGCTTTTCCAAGCGATCCATACTCTGTTAAAGAAGAATATAAATTGGTATTTAGCTTACTTGATCATCCATGTTATTTTCACAGGAGACATAATGGTTTAACAAGTATTTGATATGGGAAAGTAACAACAGCTAGCAAATTAAGTACCTGGGGCCATGTACCCAATTGTTCCTGGCATGCACGCACTTGTCATGGAATTGTCATCGAAAAGCAACCTTGCAATGCCAAAGTCTGCCACATGTGCCGTCATATGCTCATCAAACAAAACATTGCTAGGCTTCAAGTCACAGTGTAAGATCAGCTCGTAGTGCTCATGGTGCAGATAATCCATTGCCATTGACACATCGAGCATGATGACCAATCTTTCAGTGAATCCTGGGCACTCTACGCTCTGAGACCGGTGTAGGATAGTCTCTAAGCTTCCATTTCGCATGTATGGAAGCACTTTGCTCTGAAGTCGAGGTTGGAACATGTGTTGTGTATCCTTATCAGGTTGCGATGTCGCGCCATGCGAAGCACTTGGCACTCAACGTCAAAACTTTGGATGGCTTTCTCAAGTTGCATATCAAAAACTTTTATTGCAACCACCAAATCACTACTTAGTTGGCCCTTAAAGACTTTTCCAAAGCTTCCCGACCCCAAAATGTTATCCTCACTGAAATTATTTGTAGCGTGGTTGAGCTCAACATAGGAGATAATCTCATGACCTATGATATCGGTTGTGTCAACGGACGAAGCTTCGTCCTCTCTCGTATAAAGTTTCTTTCGAAAGCATATGCATATGCTAATGACAATGGCACCAGCGGCTAATGTGAGTGTTGGGATTAGAAATCGAGGCAAGTGTCTATTACTTGAACGGGATCTATCATGGCATGGTGGAAATTGTAGCCGGGGAGCGCCACATAGCCCAGCATTCCCAACCAAAGATTGCAAAGTGAGGATTTAGAAAACACCTCCCACGGGTATTTGTCCTTCTAGCCTATGGAATGACAGGTTCAAGGTAGTCTAAAGTTGGTAAGAAAGATGGGAATGGTACCAGAGAGATTGTTAAAAGAGAGATCTAATGATGTTAAGCTTTTCAATTGTTTGAATTGCCCAGGAATTGAGCCTTTGAAGGAATTATTCGATAGATTTAGATAGGTTAGCATATTAAGTTTTCCAAATGTTTCTGGGATGCTTCCTGTCAATAGGTTGGAAGAAAGGTCCATTTGACACATTTTACCTAGATAAGGAACATCGGCTGATATTGCACCACAAAAAGAATTGTGAGAGAGACTTAGGCTAACAAGTTTATCTAGATGGAAAATGCTTGCGGGTATAGCCAAACTTAACTGGTTATTGGACATGTCGAAGTTTACTAACGAACTAAGATTGCCAAAATTGTTTGGTATAGAGCCCGAGAACTTGTTAGATTGGACATTTAACATTTCTAGACTGCTGAGCATGCCCATTTGTGTTGGTATATGGCCTAACATGTCATTGGCGGATAGATCAAGCCAAACAAGACTTTCCAACATACCTATAGATTCTGGGATTGGCCTGGTGAATAGGTTGTCTAGAAGATTTATCATTTCAAGGTTGCTTATGTTTGAAATTTGTACCGGAAGGCCACCTATTAACTTGTTGCCACCTGCCGCAAACATGAGTAGTCGTGAAGTGAGATTTCCTACATTGCTTGGAAGGAGGCCTGTGAAAGAATTTGTGTCTAGATAAATATGTTGGAGTTGTCTACACTTGGAAAGGTCCGACAAGAAGTCTAGATTTCCCATTAAATTATTTGTTGCCAAATAAAGCCTTTGTAGAGCTCTGTTTTCTCCAAGTGTTCTTGGTACTTGGCCGGACAACAGATTTTCTTGCAAAGCTAGTACATACAATTTCGATAAGTTGCCGAGGGAAGCTGGAATTCCACCTGCCAACTGATTGATTTCAAGATTTAAGTATGAGAGTTCTTGCATAAGACCTAATTCTCGTGGAATATTCTCTGTTAGATTGCTAGAGGGGAGTTCTAGCCTTGTAAGTTTGGTGAGATTGCTAAGGGTTGCTGGGATCGACCCAATAAGATGATTCAAACCCAAGGCAAGCTCTTCGAGATTTGACAATTTGGCTAACCATGTTGGCACAACATCCACAAAAGAATTTATACCCAAATCAATTACTTGTATGTACTGGCATGATGAAAGCCCTGATGGGAACCGGTCAGAAAATTTGTTATCAGCTAGATTAATAAATTGCAACATTGGGAGGCTGAAACTTTGATTGGTCGGAAATGATCCAATTAGGTTGCCGCTGCTCCCGAGCGCCATCACTATAGGAATGCCGATCTGTGCCGACGGCCAACCTCTGTGCCAACGGCTAAATGTCGGGGCCGTCGGCATAGACCCCCGGGGACAAAAAAAATTGACACTCGGCTATGCCGACGGCTAGCAGGGCTGTGCCGACGGCTTTGCCGTTGGCATAGGTCCCTCTCATTTTTTTCAAATTTTCATTTAATATGCACTAGGCTATGCCGACGGCTTTGCCGTCGTCATAGGTCCCTCTCATTTTTCTATATTTCATTTATTATGAAATAAATCATATCTTTAAATCCGTAAATTAGAATTTAACAAATAAAATGTCTAAACAAATTAGAAAAGTGAGAGCAATCCAAATATGACATCCATATCATCATTTTCACTGCATATTACTTTTTGCAACATCTTTTTGGTACTTGCTTAATAAAAAAAGTCATTTTTGGCACTTAAAAAATGGAAAATGATATTTTATAATTTGAGAATTAGTGTTTGCCAACAATGTTTTCAATACCAAGACACACCTATGTATCAAATATGGACACATTATCACAAAATATGACACGATAATGGTCATAACTTGGTCATTTGAAGCGAAACCTATACATGTTTATAGACGATTGACCTTTTGGTGAAAAAGTTTTTTGTAAACTTTATCAAAACTCAAGTTTATTATTTATCCTAGCAACTAGTACATATTAAAGTACTACATGCCAAAGGATTTCATTTTTTTTACTATTTTTCACTTTCTTTTATTTTGTTGAAAAAACGCTCAAAATGACCATTGTGTCTATTTATCAAAAGGGGTTGCATTTTTCAAAACTATCAACGGTTGTGTTATGTAACCACTACTGGTGTATCATAAAATTAATTTTGTTAAAAATTTAGAGCAAACTATCACATACTTGTAGTTCAAAATTCAATTACTTTCGGAAAATAGGCATAAAGTCATTCAAATAGGCGAAATTAGATAACAAACGAGAAAATTCCTAATATTTCTGGATTGTCCATAAAATATGGTCTACTTTGTGTGATAACCGGAAGGGTGCCATTTTCCACCGTATTTGTTGTAGTTGCTTCACAAAAAATGTCATTTTTACAATTAAAAAATGATAAATGATATTTATAAAAATAATTTGAAAATATCAGTTCTGCAACATTGTTTGTCATACCAAGACACAACTATGTGTCAAATATGGGCACATTATCACAAACTATGGCACGGGGATGATTATAACTTGGTCATTTGATTAGAAATCTATACATGTTATAGATGATTGACCTTTTTGTGAAGAAGTTTTTTGTAAACTTTGTCAAAACTCAAGTTTATCGTTTATCCTAGCAACTAGTACATATGAAAGTACTCCATGCCAAAGGATTTCATTTTTTGACTATTTTTTCGCATAAAATTCAATTAATTTCGGGAAATAGGCATAAAGTCATTTTTTCTAAAATATGTTACAAGAAGTCATATACATGATGAAATAGATTATATAAATGTCATATTTGGATTCCTCTCACTGTTCTAATCGATTTTGACATTTTATTTGTTAAATTTTGATTTACGTATTTAAAGATATGAATTTTTCCACATTAATGTAAAGAGGAGAAAATAAAGTAAAATAAATTTTATTGTTGTTTATTCACAAAATATTATTACATAATTATTGTTATTCATTCAAACAAATTTTAAATTTTAAACAATAAAAAGTGTAACATCATGACACATGGGTTAACAAGGTTGATAAGATAATAATATCAGTAAGTTCTAACATCTCATTTAGTAGTTAATTTGAAAGGAACTCAGAAGTTAAGCGTGTCTGGGCTGGAGCAATTTCAGGATGGGTGACCGAACGGGAAGTTTGACCAAGGTAAGTACTTTGACCTATGATTAAGTGTGTGGCTAAGTGTACATTCGAAATTTGAAAAAAGCAAAAAATGGAAAATTCAGAATAGAATTGAAAAAAAATATTTTTTTAAAAAAATAATTGTGAAAAATAATTTTGGAAAACAATATGCCGACGGACTCTATGCCTACGGCTTTGCCGTCGGCACAGCCTATGCCGACGGCTTTGGTCTATGCCGACGGCCGTGTGCCCTGTGCCTACGGGGTCCTATGCCGATGACCCTGTACCGACGGCCACCGTCGGCATAGCCCTGTGCCGACTTGCAGCCTAGACATGTTGTACATGGCTTGTGGTACTAGGCCAGAAAGTTGATTAATCTGTAGGTTCACGGACTCAAGCATGGATAGGAATGCAATGGCGTGTGGTATAGGACCTGATAGACTATTATTTCCAAAATTGATGAACGTCAAAGAAGGTGTGTTGTTGAATAAATTCGGTGGTATTTGACCACTCAATTCATTTCTGGCCAGAGAAATTTCCATAAGGTTGTGCATATGCATCAGCATCTCATTAGGGATATGGCCTGAGAGTTGGTTGAGAGCTAGATTAAGAATCTCGAGCCTCGTAAGGTTTCCTAAGGCAGTAGGTATGGAATTTGATAGGATATTTCCCATAAGACCAAGATACCTAAGTCGACGTAGCGTACCAAGTTCGGCCGGGATGGAGCCGGTGAGATCAGTGTTGGTGAGGTTAAGGATGGAGAGGAAAGATAGATTACCGATGTGAGGTGACACTGGTCCAACAAGAGGCATGTCGGACAAGGATAGAGAAGTGACACGTTGCCTGTGCCGGCTACACGAGATGCTGACCCAGTGGCAGAAAGACGTGCTGGTGGTCCAGTTGTTGGCAAGAACGCCGAGAGGGTCGGCGAGCTGGGATTTGAAAGCCAGCAGGGCGGCGAGGTCAGTGTCGCTGCCGTTCGTCGGGCCGGAAGAAGAAGCCAAGACGGAAGATAGCAGTAGGAGGAGGCAGATGGGAATACGGAGAAATATGGATTGCGAGGCCATTGAGCTAGGCTGTTTACTTGTGGAGTTTACAGCGAGAGGGATGGTGAATTTATATGGGCTTTCTGCAGAATATCATCCTTTTCTGCGTGGGTGTGTCACAAGTGTGCATTGATGAATCACCATGCAATATCTAGTGTACTAGTCAAATGCTGATCAATAATATCTTCGTAACCGTAACGTCACGGCCGGGCTCAGGGATTACTGCCTACTACGGTCTACAACTTTACATAATTTTATAGTTTTGGGCATCGACTGGGCTGCGAAGGTATAGTACTACATGTGAACTTTATTTTCTCAGATTTGTTAGTCTTTTTTTTCGACTGGGAAATAACCAGTTTAAATCAACACCAGAACCGTCCGACCAACATCTATGTTCGTGTAAGTGCATTAAGTATATTGATCGCTCAGCCTGTTAACATATACAGATACAATATTCCTACCATTCTCATCAATTATTCTGGCAAAATCCATTTCGTGTGCGCGTTGCCTATACGTTCATACGCGTACTGCCATGAGGTCAAACTAATACTTGATGATATGGGCGTGGCTGGGCGAATTTTTTTAGTTTATGAGGCGTCATGGCCGCGGTTCAGCTCATAAGGTCGGCATTCTTCACATGTACTCCGTCCGTTCTAAATTAATTGACACACATTTGTCTAGATATAGATGTATCTAGACACTAAACAAGTATAGATACATCCATATTTGTATAAAAGCAAGTCAACTAATTTGGAACGGAGGGAGTATGATAGATGACCCGGTGGGGCAGCAGGTGTGGAGGTCCAGGGCACCACTTAGTCTCAAATTCTTTGCATGGCTCGTCACACAGGATAGATACCGGACAACAGATAGAGAGAGGGCTGCAACATCTTCCGAGGTGCGACCAGGTGCAGGAGACGATCAAGCACCTGCTGATCACTTGCCGATTGCTAGGGAAGTGTGGTTCGGCATGGTGAGTGAGTGGGCAGCTCTTAGACTGGATGCCGCGCCGCTACCTTATCGAGTGCAATATGGCGCGTCAGTGGGCACGAGGATGACATTATCGAGCATATCTCACTCTTGATCGAACCTGCGACGCGTCAGTGGCTTCTTACGATGTTTGAATCGACGAAGCATCAAGACTTTACACGCTTGTATGTTAGTAACAGTTCATGGGAGGCGACAGACAATCCATGAGGAGGCTTTTCAAAGCCACATCTTTTGTCAACAAGTTCCTGGCTGACTTGGAAACTAGTGCCGACCAATGTTCAGGGTAAAGGGGGAGAAGACCGGTGGTTGCTCAAGCGACCCTTTCGTCCCGGTTCGTAACACGAACCGGGACCAAAGAGTCTGCCTGCATATATCAAGCGACCAAGTGGATTTGCCCCTCTGGAAGGTTGGACGAAAGTTAAACGTGGATGAGGCGTGGCCAAATCAGAGGCCAAAGGCGCATGGGTCCCGATTGAGTGCCGATTGTCTCAATGTACTAGCTGATAGCAAGAGACCCTTCCCATTGTCCTAAGAAAACCCTCTGATTATCTCTGTTCTTACTATCCTAGTGCGAGGTCGGTGTCACTGACGCTGCCCACAATGGACAAACTTGCCGATCACAAAATGCAGAATATTCAGGTATTGCGTGCTAGTCAAATAATGGTCAATAAGAGCCTTTCTTTTCTTCTCTTTTGCCATATTAGCCTTTCTTAGTGGAGCACGTGCGGCAGTAATAATATATAGAAACACAATGCGGAGCTACCAAACCTTTATTACCCACTATGAAATGCAGGAAAGAGATAATGGGTATACGATCCACTACGAACGTCCAATAATGATGACGTACAAAACTGGTTTCAAGATTTTGAGAAAAAACAGGGCCCTTTTCTGATTTAAAGAGGTAAAGAGACGATTTACTTGTCACGGTGGTATCTACACACCATAGAACTATACGGCGATGTAAGAAGTATATACAAGATTTTTTGTGTACAAAACTGGTTTCAAAATTTTGAGGAAAATAGTTTTTTTTCGTCATTTTGAGGGTTCACTTTCTAAGTTTATTTTTCCGTTGACTTTAAATACATTCATAGCGGCTGGGATATGAATTGAAAATAATTTATTTTTCAAAAATGCTATCAACTCTAAATGTTGGCATCCTGTGTCCCCTTGATTACTTCCTTTTTTCCGCTGTGTCTACGAGTCGATCAACGCAAGTGTGTAGGTATCCAAAGAGCGGATCTTTCCCATAGAGAGGTAATGATCTACCCGCAAACATTGGTACTCCGAACGATGGCTCTAATGGAAGATAGCAAGTGGAAGGCGGGAGGGCATTACCTCCGATAACGGAATTACGATAAAGAGGGAGAGAGCAAAGTTTTGGCTCCTGTGATGATTAGCGCTCGGAAATTTTAAAACTTCAACAATGATATTTGTCAGTTCAAAAACTTCCAAAATAAAAATTACGCCTGTAGTTGTACATTCACACATGTGTTTCCCATTTTTGCAAATTTTCGTTAATATGACTAATAAATATCATGATTAATCTATACCTCTTATAAAGTAAAACCCCACTAACATGCATAAATTATTTTTCTATATCAACATGCAAGCTATCCACATTATCCATTCTCTTAGCGAACCAAATGTCCATGTCATCCCAGTAACATTCATTAAAGCCAATATTTTCTTGCACCCAACATATCCACGCCATCTACGTCGCCTATTTTTAATCATCAAATACAAAATATCATGTCAACTAAATTTAGGCTTTTGATAATTGTGATCAATTCTATCTTCCATATTCTTATAAACAACTTCATATTTTATGGGTTCTATGTCTTTATTTACACAAAAATCTTAAATATATTCTCACCGTAATGCGCGGGGTATTTTTCTAGTTAAATGGAAAACATGCCGTGTTTCGGGCTAATTAGATGTACCAGAAAGACTTCATTTTTTTTTCAGTTTTACTGTTTTTAAGTTCATAGAGAAAATAACTGTTCTTGGTCATAACCAACAGCAGCCTGATTTATTTAAGAATACAAGATCTTGATCCCTCGGATAGTTTTAAATGTAACTAGGCCAACACTAGACGTGAGCCGGCTAAAACGAGGGAGAAATAGTTGCCCGCTCGACCGTCATAAAAAATCAACTTTCGGTTGCAAATATTTGAACGATATGTCTAATGGAAGAGAGTAAGGTGGGAGGCGGAAGGGATTACCTCCGATGGCAGAACTACGATAGAGAGGCACCGTTGTAGTGGGACGGCCCGGTACCGAGAGCAATGTATTGGTTACTCGGATCACTCGAGCTCGACAACTTTATAACTTCGAGAATGATATTTATAAGTTTAAAATCTTCCAAAATACAAAATTATGTTTGTAGTTGCGCATACAGAGGTGCTCCACATTTCCGCAAACTTTCGTTAAGTATACCCCTTTTTTCAACACTAGACCATTATCTCATTTCTCAAACAAAAGCGAACTAATAAATATTACGAGAGCCAAATTAATCTTTATTTTCACTGAGCAATTTTTTTATATTAGAAAATTAAATTTTATTTTTTATAATAAAAGATAGCCAAATTAATTATTCGGGAGGGCACACCTTGATTAAGCATACGTGTCCTTTTTCTTAACGTAATTTAAATTTCAGGGTCTCTTCTGTAAGACAACCGTCGCCACTCCACCTGGATGGAGTTTCGATGCCACGTGTCTTCCAGATGCTTCGCCGGCGCCGGCGGCCGCTCCTCCGCCCCCTCCCACAGACCAGAGACCACCTTCCTCCGCCTCCATGGCGCCCTGGCAAGCCACCCCAACCCCGATCCAGAGCTCCCCGCCCACCGCGACCTCTGCTCTGCCAACGACATGCCCGCCGGCCACGCATTGCTCGACGAAACACCGGGACGCGAAGCCGCCGCCGTCGTCTACGCCGCCACGGTGGGCGCCCACCTCAGGTGCGGAGACCTCCCACGAGCGGAGGCGCTATTCCGCGCGGTGCCCGCTTCCGCCCGCGACGCCCATCTGGACGCTGTGATGCTCGACGGCTACACCAAAGCCGGCCGCCTCGACCACGCCCGCATGCTGTTCGACGGAATGACGACGAAGGACGTCTGGGCGTGGACCACCTTGGTCTCCGGGTACTGCCGCGCTGGGAGGGTCGACGAGGCTCGGGCGCTGTTCAACAAGATGCCGGACCGGAACGTGGTGTCGTGGACGGCGATGGTGCAGGGGTACGCACGTGCCGGGATGCTGAGAGAGGCCAGGGAGATGTTTGACGCGATGCCTGAGAGGAACCTGGTCACCTGGACGGTCATGGTCAAGGCCTACGCCGACGGCGGCCGCATCAGGGAGGCGCTGGGGCTGTTCCACAGGATGCCGAGGAGGAACTCGTACGCTTGGAACGCTATGTTCTCCGGTCTCCTCCGTACCGGGAGAGTGGACGAGGCAGTCCGTATGTTCGAGAGGATGCAGCATAAGACTGTGGTTTCTTGGACTGTGATGGTCACCGGCTTGGCACAGAACGGCCACATTTTGATGGCGAGGGAGTTCTTCGACAGAATGCCGAGAAACAAGGACATCATGGCATGGAATGCGATGATCACCGCTTATGCCAACAGTGGCCAAATGAACAAGGCTCGGAGACTGTTTGATTCGATGCCCGCAAAGGACCAGGTAAGCTGGAGCGTTGTAATCGACGGCTATGCCAAGAATGATCGTGGGGACGAAGCCGTGGGTGTATTTCTTCTCATGCTCCGGTCAGCGGTATCTCCTGACAGCACTACATTGATAAGCGTGCTAGTTGCATCGGAGAGCACAGTCAAAGTTGAGCAAATCCATGGCATGGCCACAAAATCAGGTCTCCTGTCAGAAACCTTCCTAGGTAACGCTATGCTCACCATGTACTCAGGAGCGGTGATCTGCACTCTGCCTGGGAAGCTTTTAAGATGTTACAGGAGGATGGATGTCATCACGTGGACATCGATGATGCAAGCCTTTGTGAACCACGGGCACGCCTTCTTAGCTCTGCAGGCCTTCACGCAGATGCAGCGACACGGACCCAATCCCAGCTGGACCACCTTCACCGCCGCACTGTCAGCCTGCAGGCACGCCAGTCTCGTCGAGAAAGGCCGAAACATCTTTAGATCTATTAGTAGCGTCTACGGTCTCGAGCCAACCATCGAGCACCGCGACATCCTAGACCGCACAGTGCGCGAGAGGGAGGCCACAGAGGTTGTTATGCATGACCAAGAAATGGAGTTCAAAGAAAGGTAGTCAAACTTCCATATCAGCTACCGTTGTATGTAATTTTACTGATATTTGTGACGTGATGTTCACAGGGAAAGGAGAAGAAACCTGTGGAGTCGATTGACACTGAAAGAACCTGCAGGTGCTGCTGCTGCTGCAACAAAAGAACCCGTGGAAGATGTTGCTGCCATGCCACCGAAGATGTGTGGCCAAGAAATGGAGTTAAAAGAAAGGTAGTCAAACCTCCTTCCATCATTTACTGCTGTATGTAATTTTACTGATATTTGTGAATTGATGTTCACAGGAAAAGGAAGAGTAAGGAGAAATCTGTTAAAGATAGTCGATTGGCAATAGAAGTACCTGCAGGTGTAGAAGCTGCTGCTGCTACTGAATGTACACCAACCATTGCTGCTACTGAATCTACACAAACAAAGGCTGCTGCTGCTACTGAATGTACACCAACAAACGCTGCTGGTACTACTGAATGTACACCATCAAAGGCTGCTACCACAAGTGTGGCAACATTGCAAGGCAGCTATGTTTGGCTATCAGAGAAGATACATTTGTCTCTAAAGAATCCAAGTGTTTCTAAACAAGATGCAGCATCTCAGCCAGCTATCTCTCCACCGAGAAATGACAATAAGTGACCAAAAAGATACCTCATCAAAGATGAAAAGCAAGAATCGAAAGACCAAAAGGCTAAACAGTCATTGTGCTTTTGATAATGTAACCTGGGAACCTAGTGAGATTAGGAGCAGAGTGATTTATGCTTTTGTCATGTAATTAGCGAGTTGAGGACTCACTTTATGCTATAAACGTGGATCTGCACTATCTGTTGTCATAGCCATTAGTTGTGAGGAAGTGTTGCCAGAAATTAGGCAATGCCACCCATGTCAGATACCTTTTGCTGTCATTTCATGTCG
The DNA here is from genome assembly GCA_947311845.1 of Poa pratensis. NCBI lineage: Eukaryota > Viridiplantae > Streptophyta > Magnoliopsida > Poales > Poaceae > Poa > Poa pratensis. The sequence continues at coordinate 1,491,608 of CAMZMU010000124.1, forward strand.
GATCCATGCTATTTGATGTGATGTTGGCAGGAAGAGGAAGAGTAAGAAATCCGTGAAAGATGGTCGACTGGCTATAAAAGAACCTGCTGCTGCTACTGCCGCAAGTGTGGCCACGTTGCAACCCAGCGCAGGGCCTGTAACGAGCAGGTAAAAATTGCTCCTCGCTCCAGCTCACAATTTACACTTGTGCATTTCGAGAGTTGTCCTTTATCGGAAAAAAAAATCGAGAGTTGTCTGTTTCTCATATACTCGTCTCTTCCTGAGCAGAGGAAGTACATTGTACTAGCTACTAGATTAGCAAAGTTTACTGGCAGTTTGACAGGTAGGAATTATTCATTCTTCACCTGATATACAATCTTATGCAGGCACGGCTCCGATGATCTGACAATGCGGTGGTTCGACCGACAGTTTCAGCTTCGACATCTGGATCGCATGAGAGGAAGCCGATCTGCCTTGGCCGGCGCCGACACCATCGCGATCGTCTGCTCCTGCGTGACGCTGCAGGGCGCTCTCCTCTCCCTGTATGTTCCCATGCATCAGCTTTGTAAAAAAGATCGGAGGTCCCCAACTGTCACTGATTTTCTTTACTCAAATGCAGTGATCGACTGACAGCCACGGCCACTAGCTACTCCGTAGTGGTGTTTCTATGAGAATCTACTGTGCAAGTAGCTATTACAGTATTACTACACTGCTTGTAAACAAATATTGAACGTCGATTCGCGATCCTGAGGGTTTTAGCTGTTGGTCTTGGAAATGTATCTTGTGAAGTCTTCACGTATGTTCATTCTTTGTCAGAACAAGAGCCATGTTTTGTGTGCACTGTCAGTCTGTAACAGGCACATACAGAGAAGTGGCAGGATCCTTGATATGTGTTCTCAACATATATGCATGTAAGTATAAGAAGGGTGGAGTCAGCACTCAGCAGCCACCATTTTGAAGCTACTTGAAGTTTTTCTCCGGTGCTCTTGTTGAGTTTGGCCTTGGCATGGGCTTAATGCCAAAGAAATTTTTGCAGGACCAGGTACGTTGGCGTAGGATCACACCAGAGCGGAGAGGTTGGCAAAATTGTGGGCTTTGCCCTCTTTGCAAAACTACGCCCGAGACGGTCGATCACCTCCTCCTTCATTGCCGCTTCACCACTAGAGTTTGGTCTCTTTTGAAGGCTTGGCTTGGCCTCTCTTTTGACCAAGCCCTATGGCCGACTCTCTCCCTCAAGGAGTGGTGGCAACATATGACCGGAGGTGGCGTCTACAACCGCAAAGACTTGGCCTCCCTTGTCCTCTTGACGTCTTGGGAAATTTGGAATGAGAGGAATGCTAGGGTGTTCCGCAACAAATATACATCCTCGCAAGCCATTCTATCGAAGATCAAGAATGAGACTAAAATTTGGACCCTGGCAGGAGCGAAACGTTTAGGAGAAATTTTACCGGGAGAGTAATCCGGTTGTATCTTATTTTTGGTGTTGTTAAATTTGTTGTTCCACTCTCTCTTAATTAATACTAGTGAACGTGCACGTGCAACGCACGACCTCCATTATTAATAAATATATTCACAATACATAGAAACATAAAAATACTAACTTGGGTTACTCCACTTGATGCATGATTCTTTTTTTTCAAATTCAAAGTGACCTCAGAGGTTTATTTTTTCCAATTTCTTCATTTTTTTTGCACCAAGATGTTTATTCAAGTCATGATACTTGATAATCTTCAACGTACATGAAATATATTTTTTCATGGTAAAAGAGGTTGAGTTTAAGTAGTTTGGAGATAACTCTAGTCTCACACATGTAATTAAAGGCTTTAATCGGGAATTTATCAATTATTTATCTTTAAAGATTGAAATCAGATAATTTATCAAAAGATCATCTACATTTTGCACTTGGTCTTAGTCTCCTGTATCTATTGCCATGAAAAGGTGGGTATAATTTAGGCAGGCGACATGAATCTTCCATGACCTATATATGTTCTTTTCCCCTGAAACAAATTTGCACAAAATTACAGTGAGAAACATTCATTGAAAAGTTGGATACTCGCTTGTCCATCTTTTATGATTAGGCATGGAAGATGACATCTATACTTCGATACAAAAACCTATGGCCAACATTTATGATATCTGAAAGATGGCAACCTGGTTTCCATCGTTCAGAGTTGCAACAACAATGATGTTCAGTGCGGGAACCATTGGTAGGAAGGCACCAACAGATTCAGAGCAACAATGGCGGAAAATTTCTCGCCCCGATAAGAAGAACCGATGGTTGTTTCAGCAAATTGTTTTGGATTAGAGGCCTCTTTGGATTATTGCAAATTAAACAGCACGCTAATTATGAAGAAGTGAGAAAGAAAGTACTACCTTTTGACCCAGGCTGAACTCGGCCTCAGCGTCCCTGGGCATGATCTTCTCCTGAAAACCTCGTTATTGGGCACCGGAGCCTAACCACAGTATTCATCCTGCACCTCAAGATTCCCTTGGCAACGTTCGATGTGTCCGACGCAATCACCTTCGCCACCGCGCTTCCGTACTCATCGTCATTGGACGCGACGACCGTGTCCAGTGGGCGACGGTCTCTACCTTGTCGCGAGCTTGACGGCGGCAACGTCCAGGCGAGCGGCCACTGGATGTGGATGGTTGTGAGGACCGCGAGGACGGGGAGGACGGTGTCGCCGCAAAGGACAGGCCGCCGGCGGCCAGCAGGATGGGTTGCTGCGACGGCAGGATGAGGTGGAGCTGCGCGCCACGGACACAGAGAAGCACATCGTCCGGGCATTGTCGCATCCTGATCGATGGGTGTGCCCGAGGACGGGCCGCCGTCAGGCAACGTTGGTAGAGACGCGTCGGACGGCGAGGAGAGATCTGAACAGGCGATCGTGGCCGATCGGAAGATACGCCTTGGGACGTCCTGCCCCGGCGGCCTGGCAAGGACATTGGAAAAATTAAATGACAACACTAATCGACAGGGGTATGGAAAGAAAATGAACAGTAATCAAGCCCATCTTGAGTAGTTTTAACAGTCCTAAAGTAATCAATATATTGAAGGGATACGGCTAGTGCCTAATTTGGACCTAATGACACCAAACACTGAATATGCAAACAAATATCGTGAAGGCATTGGAAAATCATCTTGGTATGCTTGAGCTGCTACCATTACCTAAGTAACAACACTCTGATAAAGATTAGTGTGAAGCTAGAAAACTCATAACGTGCCCAAAGTTTGGCTATAAATAGAGATAGAGCCCATTAGTTCATACTGTGGAGAAAGAGCTCACAAGTACCAAGTGAACCTGCAGCAAGAAAACTCATAACGTACCCAAAAATTTGGCTATGTACTTCCCCTATATATTATTGTTCCAAACAGAATTAAGCTTCCGGCAATAATTAACCAGTCTTTGAAACTGACTAAAATTTGATGGTGCGTTTGGTGAACATTATCGTGTAGCTAAAAGAGGCTACAACTATAATTTGCAGTGTACAGAGAAAACTGAACTTTGAGAGAACAATCTTGGTCTAACCTCCAGGGTAACAATCTCACTCTATTTAAAAAATCTCCAATAAAAGTACACACGATGAAGAAATCTTCACAAAGTACACAAGATGTAGCTGATCTTCACTACCTTGTCTGCTTATAACCAGTAGTAGCAAAGAATGGTTTACATCCACGGATATTCACAACGGCTTGCGGGTCTAGATGCACCCATTACGTATTTTATTTTTGGTTTTTTTTCAGAATGTCAAAAAATTCCAGAAAAAAATCCGGATGTACATTACAGCGTGATGTGTTAGCACAAAAATTGGCATGGTGAAAAAACTTTTTTAGCAACCTGTACAAAAAAGACAAAATTCTGACACGTATATATACATTTCGGTATGTCCGAATTTGTCTTTTTTGCACACGTTGCAAAAAAAAAATTTCTTCGCGTAACTTTTTGTGCTGACTTGAAATGTGTTGGACTACATGCAAATCGCCGTGTCCATCTGTGATTAATTTAAATAGTCAAGACCTAAACCTCGGAAAGGCAATATGTAACAAAAACTTCACAACATCAGTAAACTTGAACAGTTCATGTAAGGAATGACGGACTGAAATATGGGTCATCAATGAACGTCTGTAAAATTACTAAATCTAAACGCGGCGATATTAGAGAGAGAGTGAGAGACAATGAATCGCAAACGAACTTTCAGATCAGATAACAGTAAGTACCGTAGGTTCAAAAATCTAGAGAAACAACAACTGCATGATGGAACCACACTTCTTACATGATCAGATACCAAAGTATAAATTAATCAGAAGTGATGGCAATCTGTATTCGTCCACCCACTTGGAGCAGTGTAAACCTTCGAAGCCTAGACATAGCCAAATTCAGTAAGTTGACTCTGATGGTTGTCCCAGTCTGGGATGGACTTGACACCCCGAACCTTGATAGAGGAGTTGGATCTGATTGCTCAAATAAGAAGTGACGGCAAAATAAACGATTGAACAAATATCATACCTGGTCGCGGCCTGCCGGGCTTCCCTCAAGAATTGATTCAATAAAACTTGTGGTCGAGGTGGGCGGGCCGACGCCGGGCAGGTCGGCTGGCGGCGCATCTGTGGAGGCCATGGGCTGGCGAGGACCAGGGTGGAGAGCGGCAGCATAGCGCTGGATGCGGGTGGGCAGATAGTGGAGGGGTTCACGTGGCCGGCCGCGGCGGCGAGTCGAGGCGCAACACTATAGGCAGCACCTTCATGGAGAGAGAAACGGCGGGCGGTGGCGAGTTCAGGTGGGACGGTGACGAAGAGACGGAGGACAGCGGTGCGGCGTGCGACCGCGAGTTTGGGCGGAGGCGATTGGGCGAGCTGTGGAGGAGTACGCGAGGGGAGGGAGGGACAAGCGATTGCTCTTCTCTCCCGTGATTAGAGGCGAGATTGATTAGTCCGATGTGCTCCACCGGCGCTGATCTCCAGGGACCACTGGTCCTCGCCGCGGCGATTGGCCTAATTTAGGGAAAGACAGAAATAACGATTCGGAGATGAGTGGCAATTTAGTAGTATTATGTGATTTGGTGGGAGGGTAAAACGGGAAAAATCGGACATTGTTGAGTTGTCAAACATTGGTACGATCTGGGCTGTTTGATCGGATATTGAACGGTCCAGATTTAAAGTATCCCAACAAGTTTGCTCTTTTAATAATCTATAATACTATTAAAAGAGCAAATTTGTGTTGATACATTGAATCTGAACCCTTCAATATTTGACCAACGGTCCAGATCGCTCAAATGTTTGACAACTCAACACAAATCCACTTTTACCCGTTTTACCCTCCCACCAAATCACATAATACTGCTAATGCCATCGTACCGGTTCGTTTTATTTCAACAGACCTTTCAAGGAAAAAGGATTTCCGTCGCAATCGGCTCCAACTCCGGCCAGATCGCACGGGCTGATGGTCGTAACCACCTCATCTCTACGATCGCCACATATGTGTCTGATGCCCTCCTCACGTTTCTATCAGACTAGCAGTGGCGAGCGCTGGATCGGCTCGAATGCGTGATGCTGTCGTGATCTGCTAAATCTATACCCGTATTTAAGGCTCACAGCTCTCTCCTCCTGGCCTTGCATGGAAATACGAGAAAATCAAGTTCGAATTTGTTTCGGCTACTGATTTGGGGGTCTTTGTAGACTTTGTTGGAACTGATGCGTGAAGAAATCAGATCAACTATTTGAGGTTAGAGCTATGCTTCTAACGAATTTAAATTTTGCTGTCTACCATCTCTCTCATCTCGCAACGAGACGCATCACCAATGGCCAGCGAATCACATGGGACCGGGAAGGATTTTGGTGACGGCCGCACTGGCAAGCAGGTCGGAGCCGTTCTGGCGACGGCCACTCGGGCAAGCAGGGTAGAGATGGCCGGATACAACAACTGCTCCCTGCTGAGCCTCCTCGGATCCTTTCCTCGCGCCGGCGCGGAAGATCATGAAGCTCGTTCAACTCGATTCGCTCGATTTTACAGGCGTGGCTGGAGTTGCGGGAGACAGGACGACTAGGTGCGCTCCTCTTCTATTACTCCTGCAAGGAGGAGGAGGATGATGTGGCTGAGCTTGTGGCATGCTCGATTTTGCTCGGCGTGGCCGTAGTCGACGGCGCGACGGAGCGGCAGGACGGTGTTCATACGAGAGTCCTCTTTGAAATATTCGACATTTTTTCTCTCTCATAGCTACGGAAGACAAGTCATGTACGAGGGAGTATTTTTATTGGAGGTGAGTTCTTTCTATTTTCCATGAAAATCGTCTCATTTTGTACATGAGATTCATCTCAGTTTGAAGTTCCAGTTTGCAATTTCAAAGTTATGGATATTTTCATATTAAGTGAAGATGATAATATATGAAGCCTAGATGCAGGTGCTTGGCTTACTTGCGCGTTCTCAAGTACGACAAGAGCATTTTTCCATATTATGTTTTTCTTTGTGGATCTTGATCTTTTATTCATGCTCTTTTATATTTTATTTGTATTTTGAACTTTTAAATCAACTATGGAGTATGGTTTAGCCCAGCAATCAGACATTTCGTGCACAATTGAGGTGTACTGCCATGACTTTCCTTGCAGATGATGAGTTATGTACCACATTTATAGGTATAGATAAGGGGCAAAGCTTTTGCCCCACAATTTCTAAAAAAAAGGATCACGCCAGCGCGGCACGGCGGCAGCTGAGCTTCAGGCTTGCGACAACCAACTAGCTGAATCTTACTCGGATTAGTCTTTTGCTCTATTTTCTCTCCGATCCAAGCAGCTTTGAGGCGCTACGACTCCGGCTCCGACTCCTTCCCGAGCGTAGCGTGTCCTGCCTATTTACATGCACCGGTCGGCCGCCTCACCAGCACCCTGACAACCAACGATCAACGATCAACCCGGACAAAGACCAGCTCTGCACCATGCGCCTGCGTGGCGACCTGACCGTGCGTTACAGGATCCGCGCGGTGGGCGGCCCCGAGCTGCCCGCGGCGCAGACTGTGCTCCAGGAGGCTCCCCGGACGTTCGACCGGTCCTTGGACATCCACAACGACAAGCCTTCTTTCGGAGCTACACCGCCTACGGTGACGCCATCCACCGGATGCTCACGGAGGCACTTGGCAGCGAGTTCGACCTCGGCGCCGACAACTGGGATCGTTTCCTTCCCCACGTGGTAGCTGCGGACAACGTGGGCCGTTTTCGACGCGAGACGCAGGAGCTCCACGGCGTCGTCCTGCGCTACAACGTCGACGTGACCCTCAGGATCTGGATCGACGTCATCTACGACGAGCCAAAGGCGCTGCTCCACGCGTGCATGCGCTGGGAGGCCACGGTGTCTCAAGGCGGCGGCGACCGCCGACGGTTCAGGGCTGCCGAGTGCTGCGTGTGTATGGAAGGTTTGACGGCTGAAGAAGAGGAGGAAGAAGACGACGACGTCGTGAGGCTGCCGTGCTCTCACGCCTTCCACCGCGAGTGCATCGCGCCATGGTTCTACAGGGTGCCCACATGCCCCATGTGTCGCCACAATATGAGCAAATACCTTGCCGTCTTCACCAACACGACAAGGGGCAAGTTTCCTGGTCTCGAACCTTGATCATACCAAGCCATTTTGAATTCCTGCTCAGATAAGTGACGCAGTTCTTTTATTCATATATGGAATATGTTGTGGACATGATGCTAAGGGATCCTGTCACTTCTCTGTATGTGTCTGTTACAGAATTGCAGTGGTGCACGTACAACATGGCTCTTTATTATTCTGATGACAAAGAATACACATATGAAATGAAGAATCCTCATGATCGTGGCTGGATCTCAATGTTGTCGATCAGCCTCACCTTTCCAAACCATGCGGCCACGCAGATGACGACGGGGCGATCAATCGTCTCCACAGGTGCCAAACTCTCTTGCTCCACGATCTGCATTGGCATCAATAGTTCATAAATATAAATGAAAATGTTAATTGTAATTAATTGATGTCAAAATTTTCCTTGAGATTCCCCTTATAGTGTTATTCTTTTTTTTCTTTCAAAACAGTAGTTCTATGGGAAAATTACATAATTATGCTGAATTTGGCTGTCTGATGCTACAAAATATACAACTATACCAACGTCGATTTCGAAGGTTTTCCAAAAGACAACCAGCATCGGTGTTACAACAGAAGGAAACAAAAGAAACCACAATGAGATGATGGATAACTTGATACAGATTTAACAAGATGACCAGAACA